>JAANYP010008239.1:0-24769 GCA_020465985.1 Centrapalus pauciflorus
ACTATAACCACCTGACTGTCTTCTTGCGTAAGGAGCAAACCTGCTAGGAGGTCTACTGCGTGGTTGCTTACTGGAGGTTGGGCTACGAGCTCTTCTTTCCCATCCTCTTCCCTGCTCACTGGAATTTCCTTTTTTCGATCTCTGGGTCCCATAGACGGCTGTTTCCTTGGACCTTATAAAAAGAATACACCTTATCCAGAAGAGCCTGATAAGACTCAGGTAGGTCAGCTGAGAGAATCTCCACCAATTGCCTAGTTCACAAGCCGTGAATGAAACCAGAGATTTTGGTGTCTTCATTGAGAGCCCTGATTTGCTGGCTTTCGATATTGTATCATTCCACAAAAGACCTGACCGTCTCTCCCTCTGCTTGTTTGATGTTGTGTACCTCTAGATGAGTCTTCGTATATTTTTTTGTTGCATAAAATTGGTTCTGAACTTCACTTTGAGCTCCTCAAAGGTGTTGATGGAGGAAGGTGGTAAGCTTTCAAACCATAATCTTGCAGTTCCATTTAAGGTCATGGGGAACATATGTCAAGACACTGGCATAGACCATTTTGATATTTTCATAATACCTGCAAAAAGACGCAAGTGATCATCTGGATCACCCAACCCCTCGTACACTCCTATGTTGGTGGGTAGTTTCAACCCTTCAGAAAGAGGAAAATCTTCAATCCATTTTACAAATGGCGATACTTCCACTATGTCCTCCTTGCTGTGTCAGAATTTGTTGCATTGGGTTTTCACCTGATACTCTTGCTAGGTGAGACATCTCTACTCCTCCGTGTGACTGTGGCCTGGTTTGAATGAAAGGATTCAGAATCCACCCTTGAGGCATTCCTTGATATTGTTCCCAGGGCTGGGTATAGTGTAAAGGTGGAGGGGTAAGGTAAGGGTGAGCGAATCTCCAGTATTCTCCGTAGTTTACCCCAAGGAGTCCTCTGGGTCCTGTGTGAAAAGATGACTGATTACCTTCTCCTGCGGATTGTATATTCACTCCGACTGCTTGCTGAAAATCTGTCAAGGGAGGAGGGAGAGATCTTCTTCCTTGCTCCTCCAGGGGAATGGTAGTGACCACTGTAGACATAGTGCCTACGTGACATATTGATGTTCTCCTTCCTTCTATCTCTTCTCTGACTGCCTCCAGGGTAACGTGGGAAGAAGGGCCCTCAGAGGCCATTTCTCCCTCTGCGTAGGGATACAGACGTGTTCGGACTCCGGCTAACGCGCTTCTCCTTTCCGTCTCACGAAGCATCATGGCTTGGAGCTGCTCATAGTTTTGCTGAATGAATAAGGGGTCTAAGGAAGGGTTAATAGGGTTATTAACGGAGTTCTCCTCGATGACCAAGCTTCGTAATGGGTTTATCGGTGTTAACAATGGGGCAATGGGATCATGAGTGGTAGAAGGCATTGTTGTAGGATAACTGGTTAGTGGTGGGGGTAACATTCTTCTTCACGTTTATATAGTTTTCCTGCTCAGATTTGGGTTCGAAAGTTCTCTTCGCCTTATCAACAAAAAGAAAAATGGATTTATAACGTTAGAACCGGTGTAAATCCAGCCGGTCCCACGGATGGCGCCATTTGTTTAGGCGTAGAAACTCTCTTCGGGTTTTCTTCACAGGATTTACTACTTCTACTTCAATGGTGAAACTGAAATACAACAAAAGAAAGGGTCAGTGTGCAACACAGGGGGTTGACCCCTGTGAGGCACCTCCGGCGCCCAAGTCAGACATAGTATGGATAACCAATGATCAACGAAGGGTTTAGAGAGAAAAGAATAATATGGTCGTTCTAGTATACTTTTAGTGCTTACCTTCTTCCAGGTGCAAGAAGAGGTATATATAGCTTATTGTACCTCGTTTCTATTGGCTTCCAGAAGGAGACAAAGGTCCTCTTATTATCCGGGTAAAAGGCTTCCTCTGAATTCAGTGATTCGGACAACTCCAAAGGTAAGGGATGTCGGCTGCATACCTCTGACAGTCTGCCTCCTTTTTGTTTTATTCAGAAGTCAAATACTAGCTAATATAGAAGGGTTGCTTTTCACTATTTTAGATGGAAGCTAATTGATACTTTATGTCTAAAATATTTGACCCACACAAACACCTGTTGAAGAAAACAACTGGTTGATTCATTTCCTTTCAATCTTTCTTCTTTAATTGTAGTTCAAAAACAATCACTGATCTTATTTTTCTTTCTCTACCTATCCATCATTACTTTCTATTCTTTTCCATCCGAACACGAGAACAAAGCATTAAAGTTGCGGTCGTGTTATACATACAACCCTTAGTCCTTGATTTTTTTACTAATGATACGTCCACTTCTCTAACATGTTTTTTATTAATAATGTGAGATCACTAATTAAACTTAATTCACCGTTCTACATTAAGAGTATGTGCATGATTAGCAAAATAGAAGATATATATTTAGAATCCCTTTTAAAGAGTTAAAGTTGCTTTACATTGATAAAAGTATAGGGTATGTGGTGATGGGTTTATTGGGTGTTTGGTTGTATGTTTGATAAATAATTATTGGATTATTATATTTTAATAAAGTTAGTAATTATAATAACTGTTTGGATTATCTAAGGTACGTGCACATATTATTATAACTTATGCATAAGTTCTTCATGTTGATTTCCAATGTTGACTTCATTGTTTTCCATGATTTCTTGTAATTAAGTAAATAACGATGTGATATTTGGTGAAATTCACGGGCGTTATACAATTACACTTATCAAATATATTTATAAGATTAAGGGGCGTTTGGTTCGCAGATTTTTTTTCTCTGGGATTTGCATTTTGTCAAAGGATTTGCATTATGCAGCCTTTGCATTTGTCAGGATTTTGTCAAAGAATTTGCATCATCTTATAGAAAAAATTTGTTAATTTGAAAAATACAAGGTAACTGGGATTAAAATCCTAGGGGGGGGGGGGGGGGGCTGGGATTTTAAATCACAAAGAAGTGAGTGATTTAAGAAATTCTGGGATTTTAAATCCTTACTGAAATCTGCAAACCAAACACAGGATTTTAAATGCAAATCCCAGGAAATTGACGAACCAAACGCCCAGAGTTGTGACTCCAACGAAAAACTACACATAATTTTAAAAGCTTCGACTCAAATTAGTTAGTTTTACCAAACATACTCCATATGAAATAATCTTTTTAAATTTATGTTTGAATTTATACTTGTGCAGATTACATGTCTTTATGATAGTAAGAGGGTGTTTGGATTTGCATTTGTAAAAGTGCTGTGTTCTTACATATATTCAAATCAACCTATTGAGAGGAATTCAAAAGTTGATGGTTAACTAAAAACTTAAGAAAAATATGTGTAGATATAAAAAAATACATGTTTGGTCAATTTATCCATAATGTGCCACATGCACAGACGGTGCTTGGAGTTTGGAAAAACAACTGCAATAGCTTTCCACATAAAAGGATCTTCATCAGTGAGAAAAACAAGTGGTTCATGACAAAATGCATTCTTGAATGCCGTGAGTAGCCAAGTACATGGCTCAAAGGTTTCATCGGACAGTAAACCCGCACCAAATGTCATTGACCTTTTATGGTTATCAATACCTGTAAAAGGAACAAACACCATACTATACCTATGTGAATTATGACATTGTTCAAATAACGTACGAAAAATGTATTAACATGTAGATTATAATAGGTATTGAAATATAAAAAAATCATTAAACATTAAACAACCAATATAAACGTATATTGGAATGTTAAAGTTACCTATTCGTACGGAACGTAGCATCAAATGAAATAACATCGCCAAAAGAAGTGTAACTACATTTTGCATATCCGTCAGCCCTGAACATCGATTTTAACTTTCCTTCATTCGAAAAAGAATAATCAAAAGAAAAGTCTTGTGAATACTCTTTTTTATTCAACAATCTGTGGACAACCATCTCCGCATCATTGTCACCGATAAAGAGGTTGATATCTCTCTTAAAGTTTTTAACGTCCGTTATGGTAGCACCAACCTTGTTAGCTCCTCCTACAAACCTAGACATCATTCTGAATGTTTTATTCGCTCCAATGTTACACGTAGACGCGTCGTAAATAAGAAATTGTTGAGTGTAATTTAGTTTCCTAGAAGACTTTAATAGATGTGCATCATGTTTGCTAACCAATATATGGGTGTGCTTATCTTCAAAATGATACAAGACATACTTGTTTTGAGATTCCTTCCTTATGCGGACACTGGCAGCGCATTTGGTACGACACGAGGGTCTATTACGATGTTGAACACTTGATTCTTCGTTGTTATCAATGCTTGATTTCTTAGGTAGCTCACCCTCCCTGCTGCATGATCAGTGATATAATCACTTCTATTTTACGTGTTTTTGCTATGTTTTATTGTGTAAATGCGAGATAATTGGTACTGCTAATGTAGGTTTTTGAAATTTCAGTTGCTTGACAAGAAAGTAAGAGAAATGGTAGCTTGGGAGGTGCAATTCGTGCAGGGCGTCCTAGCCAGCGTCCCAGACGCCCAGGAAACGCCCAAAACTCCCTGAAACAGAGTCTGAGCGTCCTAGCCAGTGTCCCAGACGCCAGAGGCGACGCTGGTGCGGCAGTTGTGCGAAAAGCTGCAGTTTTGAGGAAGGCGGTTACCACTTTTGAAGGGGTTCGCAATTTGGCAGTTCCACCAGGGCGTCCTAGCCAGCGTCCCAGACGCCCAGGAAACGCCCAAAACTCCCTGAAACAGAGTCTGAGCGTCCTAGCCAGCGTCCCAGACGCCAGAGGCGACGCTGGTGCGGCAGTTGTGCGAAAAGCTGCAGTTTTGAGGAAGGAGGTTACCACTTTTGAAGGGATTCGCAATTTGGCAGTTCCACACACACAAAGGGGCGATTTTGGGAGGCGAACCAGGAGAGAAAAGCAACAGGAATCAAACGAAGATCAAGCATTGGTGTCCAATCGATCGTGTTCCGCGTTATTGGTAGCTTTAATGTTTTCATCCATGTTTGACATTGTTAGTACGTTAGATCAAGCTATGCTTGGCTAAAAACCTTGTGGTGTTTGTTCTTTAGTTTGCATACTATGGTTTGGATGAATGTTTAATTAAATTCAGTTTTCATTCGTGCTTAAAGGGGTTGTGGATCTTATTTGTGAATGAATGTGTGTTAAACAACGAGGGTTGTATATAACAACGTATAGTGATGTCATTAGTTGTGCCAACTCAGTGACGAAGGGAAAGACAATTAATAGACGTTGCATACGCTGTCTTAAGAACATTAGTTGTGAAACATGCATGTGAATGAATGGTTGTAATCAATGGGTATTGTATATAACGGGGTATAGTGATATCATTAGTTGTGCCAGCTCATTAATATGGGGAAGACAATTAATAGACGTTGCATACTTCGTCTTAAGAGTATTTGTTGTGAAAACCAATTCGTTTAGATGGAAACTGTAAAAGGGATTATATTTGCATTAATAAATGTGAATGAACAATGAGTGTATCTGAAATGGTTGATATCCATGTCATTGATTGTGCCCACTCTCTATAGGGGAGGAAGACAGTCAATAGAGTGGTATACGTTGTTTCCGGGCATGAGTTGTAAATCCGTATCAATTCATGTAAATGGAATCCATGACATTCTGAATTAACATAGTATGTATAACGAGAGAGCAAACACCCGCTTTCTCTTCCAGTGAACTTATTTAATTCAACTCTTGTGTGTGACATTGCAACAATAGCACTTTACAGTAGGAAATTAACTCAAAACAAATGATTTCAAACTCAATCCAAACAGTGTTCAGACTAGTTTAGCAACCTAACATTCCCTGTGGATTCGATCCCACTTACCCTATCTATATAGTGTTTTTGGGTTATTTTTGATGCTCATACGACTGGGTCCATCAAAATGGCGCCGTTGCCGGGGAATGGCAGCGCTTGTTAAAGTAGTTTTGGATTAACTGTTTCTGTAAATATCCTTGTTTATAGTAGTTAATTAATATGGTTTTATTTTAGTTTAATTTTCAGTATTTTCATTTCTGTTAATATTCTGAACAGCAAAGTTCAGAATCTTCACGTGTGTGTGTGTATCTCAGGTATATGCATACTCGTTATTCAGGGCGAACTTCTCCATTGCAACACGAGACAGAGATTGAAATGACTGCTCGTTCATTGAGGAAGTTACATAGAGGTTATTGGCCTAGTGGTGATACTAGTGGTAATCCAAGTACACTGGAGTCATCTGATTCAGAAGAGCAATCCATACATTCAGAGGAACCTGGAAGTGATACCGAACCCATTGTAAACATGGCAGATGATAGGAGGACTGTGGAGTCCCATTACAGACCGGGTGATGTTCCTGATATGTCGCCGATATTGTATCCTGAAATTGAGAATGAACCGGAGATAAAGACTCATTTGTTCACCATCATTCCTCATTTTCATGGAACAAAGAATGAAGAGCCATACGATCACCTAGCCGAATTTTCAGCAATTTGCAAGGCTAATAGAGTGCAAAGACTACCCGTGGACACTTTCAAACTACGATTGTTCCCATTTTCTCTTAAAGATAAAGCTAAACACTGGTTTACGTCTCTACCTGCTAATAGCATTCGTAATTGGGAGGAGATGAAGAGAGCTTTCCTCAACGAGTTTTATTCGATTAGTAAAACCACTGAAAAGAGGAATAGCATCACTAGTTTTAAGCAGAAGCCGGGGGAACAATTTCATGAGGCTTTTGAGCGATTGAACGAGATGTTACGGGCATGTCCACATCATGAGGTACCCAAGTGGATGTTGGTGTAGAACTTTTTCGATGGAATCAGCCAAGAGATCAGAAATACGATCACAGCAGCCTCGGGGGGTACATTCTTGGCCAAAGAGCATGATGAGGCATGGGAATTGTTGGCACAGTTAGCTAAGGGGTCAAAGGTACAAGCCGGGTCTGATACGCCAATTGGAGTCTAAGTATTGGGAATTGATAATGCTTGGAAAAGAGATGTCACGACGAATATGGAAGCTCTTAGCAAGAAGTTGGATGTTTTGATGAAAAAGGAGCAAACAGAACAACAATTTCCGGTGATGTGTGTCACTTGTTGGGAATATACTCACACTTCAGAATTTTGCTATCATGTGCAAGGCGAGCAAGCAAGTGAGATCTCGGGATTTCGACCAAGGCAAGATAGGTTTGACCCTCATTCAGAAACCTATAATCCTGGGTGGAGGCGTCATCCTAACTTTCGTTGGAGAGATGATCAAAGAGCCGAGGAGTATCCAAAACCCAGATTTGATCAAGGGAATCGGTATGCACAGGGTAGAAATTTTTATGGTGGTACATCGTCGGGTACTAAAGAAGAAAAGGAACCGGTTGTTCATGAAGCTCCTAAGGATTCAAAGATGGATCAGCTTATGGATTACCTAAAGCAACAATCCTATGTGCAGACTAAGTCAATGGCCAGTCTAGAGAAGCAAATGGGGCAGATCGCAGATCAGCTTACGAAAAGAGATGAAGGCAGATTACCGAGCAATACCCAAGTCAA
This sequence comes from Centrapalus pauciflorus, assembly GCA_020465985.1. Lineage (NCBI taxonomy): Eukaryota > Viridiplantae > Streptophyta > Magnoliopsida > Asterales > Asteraceae > Centrapalus > Centrapalus pauciflorus. The sequence goes on from JAANYP010008239.1 coordinate 7,507, forward strand.
CCCGTCTCATTCCAAAGGCAAAGAAAAGCAATCAGTACATGAGGTGGAAGAGCTAAACGAAGTGAGCGAGTTGCAGAAAGTTACTACCTTGCGAAGTGGTAAGAAGGTTGATAACAAAGTTGTGATGCCTGAAGTGGAAGATGAAGATAGTGATGTTGAGGAGACTACAGATGATGGGAAGAAAGTTCCACATTCAGAATCTGAGAAGGAGGTAAAATTGGAGAAGCAAGTTCAGTTTGAGGAAGTTGTGGTGCCAAAAGAAGAGCAGCCAAAGCCTGAACCGATACCTCCATACCCATCAGCTTTAGAGAACCCGAATAGACCGATGTATGGGAAGAAAGGGCCACAGATAGAGGATTTATGGGACACGTTCAATCAAGTGAGGATCAACATTCCACTGGTGAAAGCATTGCAGCAAATCCCGGCGTATGCAAAGTTTCTAAAAGATTTGTGCACTCAAAAGCGCAAGTATCCTACGGTTTTGCCGAAGCAAATCAACCTCACGGAGCAGGTAAGTGCAGTAGTTTCAAGTTCATTGCCACCCAAGCTTAAGGATCCAGGTTCACCTCTTATCTCTGTTACCATTGGTGATATTAGGATTAAAAAAGCATTGCTAGATTTGGGAGCAAGTGTTAACATACTCCCTGGAAATTTATTCGATCAGCACGATTTAGGAAGCCTAACACCCACAGACGTGGTTTTACAACTAGCTGATCGATCCACTAAGATTCCAAGGGGTATGTTAACCGATGTGATTGTAAAAGTTGAGGATTTCTATTATCCGGTGGATTTTCTTGTGTTAGATTCAGATCAAAGAAGTCGGGATAACCAGCCCGCAATTATTCTGGGTAGGCCATTTTTGGCCACTGTTAATGCCCAAATTAATTGTAGGACGGGTGCCTTGGATTTAGCCTTCGGGAATAGGAAATTAAAGTTAAATGTTTTCAATGCTGTTTCTAATGTTTCTGATGATTCAGAGTGCTATTTTATAGATTATCTTGATGAGTTAGTAGGATCACAAGCATCACTGATGACTAGCCGGGACGAATTGGGGTATGCATTGTCATGCCAAGAGAAAGAGAAGGCTGAATGGGGTTGGTTGATGAATTTGGAGGAGATATTTGAAGGACCGAAGCCGAATAAGCAACCTCCATGGTCCTTAAAGTTTGAGAAGCTACCCGAGAATCTTCCGGAGTCAAACAAACCGTCCTTGGAGCAGGCTCCTACACTGGAACTCAAGGCCTTACCCACACACCTTAAATATGTGTTTTTGGGGCCACAAGAGAGTTTGCCAGTGATTATAGCTTCGGATTTGACGAAAGAGGAAGAAGAGGCACTGATTGAAGTTTTGGGAAAGCATAAGGCAACTATGGGTTGGACGATTTCTGATCTAAAAGGGATAAGCCCTACCATTTGTATGCACAGAATTATCACGGAGGCTGATAGTAAACCATCAAGGGATGTACAACGGAGACTCAACCCGAACTTGAGAGAAGTGGTAAAGAAGGAGGTGTTAAAGTGGTTAGATGCGGGTATTATTTACCCCATTTCTGATAGTCAGTGGGTCAGCCCTACACAGACCGTGCCCAAGAAGTCGGGGGTAACAGTGATAAACACCGAAGATGGGCAGATTGCAACCAGACCAGTAACAGGTTGGAGGGTCTGCATTGACTATAGGAAGTTGAATGCAGCCACATCAAAGGATCACTTCCCGTTAACTTTCATAGATCAGATAGTTGAGAAGCTGGCAGGCCAGAAGTACTATTGCTTTCTAGATGGATATTCAGGGTACAATCAGATTCCTATTCACCCTGATGACCAGGAAAAGACCACGTTCACGTGCCCTTACGGGACATTCGCCTATAGACGGATGTCGTTTGGGTTGTGTAACGCTCCTGCCACGTTTCAACGTTGTATGATGGCAATATTCTCAGATATGGTAGGAGGCTCGTTGGAGATTTTTATGGATGACTTCTCCATCTTTGATAAGACGTTTGAGGGTTGTTTACACCATCTGGAGCAAGTCTTGAAAAGGTGCACCGAAACGAATTTGGTGTTGAGCTAGGAGAAGAGCCACTTCATGGTCAATGAGGGAATTGTCTTAGGCCACGTAGATTCTGAGATAGGTATGGAAGTGGACAAGGCAAAAATTCAGCTTATTTCATCTTTTCCACCACCAACCAGTGTTAAGGGAGTGAGATCGTTCTTGGGGCACGCTGGATTCTATAGGAGATTTATCAAGGATTTCAGCACAATTTTCAAGCCGTCGTGTAATCTTTTAGCTAAGGATGCTGAATTTGTGTTTGATGAAGCGTGTCTAAAAGCATTTGAGCTATTAAAGGCTAAGCTTACCGATGCTCCCATTTTGCAGTCACCCGATTGGACGAAGCCATTCGAAATTATGTGTGATGCGAGTGACTTCGCGGTGGGAGTAGTGCTGGGACAGAGGGTTGAGAAGAAGCCGGTTGTGATTTACTATGCTAGCAAGACGTTTTCTGAGGCTCAACAGAATTACACTATCACAGAAAAGGAATTATTAGCGGTAGTGTATGCCTTGGATAAGTTTCGTGCCTATGTGTGGGGTGCCAAAGTGATAATCTACTCGGACCATAGTGCATTGAAATACCTCTTGAGCAAAAAGGATGCCAAACCAAGACTGATCAGGTGGATTTTTTTACTGCAAGAGTTTGATCTGGAGATACGGGATAAAAAGGGGTCAGAGAATGTGGTAGCTGATCACTTGTCAAGGCTGCCCATATTGGTTCCAAACTCCATTGAAGTGATCAAGGAATCTTTTCCGGATGAACAGCTGTTATTTGTGTCTAAATTACCGTGGTTTGCTAATTTGGTTAATTATTTTGTGACAGGTAAGACACCAAGCCATTGGACATCACAGCAGCGGAAAAGTTTCTACGCCCAAGCCAAGTATTACATCTGGGACGATCCTGATCTTTTCAAGATTGATGCTGATCAGTTGATTAGAAGATGTGTTCCAGAGATGGACCAACTTAATATCCTTACTTATTGTCATAGTTTAGCATGTGGGGGGCATTTTAGTGCCAAGAAAACAGCCATAAAGTGCTAGATTGTGGTTTCTTTTGGCCTTCATTGTTTAAAGATGCATATGAGTATGTTAAGTCTTGTCTGAGATGCCAACAGGTTGGGGGGATATATAAGAGAGATCAAATGCCCATGGTTCCCATATTAGAAGTAGAAATTTTTGATGTTTGGGGAATAGATTTTATGGGCCCCTTTCCTGTCTCTTTTGGTTTTGAATATATTCTGGTAGTCGTAGATTATGTCTCTAAGTGGGTTGAGGCTGAGGCAACAAGACATAATGACAACAAGGTGGTGTGCAAATTTGTGAAAAAGAATATTTTCTCACGATGGGATTCCCCGAGCTATTATTAGTAACGGGGGGAACTCATTTTAAAAATTTTCAGTTTCACACCTTGTTGAAACATTATGGGGTAACTCATCGTGTTGCCACTCCTTATCACCCACAGACGAGCGGTCAAGTTGAGGTGTCCAATAGGGAGGTAAAAAGGATTTTAGAAAAGACCGTTAAGCCTAGTCGCAAAGATTGGTCATTGAGATTAGATGATGCACTATGGGCTTACAGGACTGCTTATAAGACTCCTATTGGAATGTCACCTTATAGACTAGTTTATGGGAAACTTTGTCATCTACCTGTAGAGTTAGAGCATAGAGCTACTTGGGCAATTCGAAATGCTAACTTTGACATTTCTGATGCAGGAAGAATGAGGAAGTTTCAATTGGCAGAACTGGAAGAAATCAGATTGGAGGCATACGAAAGTGCGAGGATTTACAAGGAAAAGACAAAGCATTTCCATGATAGATGCTTGAGAAGGAAGACTTTTGCAGTTGGTAATAAGGTTTGGCTCTATAACTCACGCATTAAATTGTTTCCAGGTAAGCTGAGGAGTAAATGGACGGGACCTTATGAGGTAATTCATGTCTATGAAAATGGAGCTGTGGAAGTCAAGGATCTTAAGCATGGACATTCCTTCACGGTGAATGGTCATAGGCTTAAGATGTACATTGAAGGTCCGGTAAGCACTGAAGGTGATCAAACAACCTTGATTGAGGTAGTGGCTCTCAAAGAGTCAATCGACTCATCTCTGTAAGTTGAGCATGTATGAATTTTGTGGGTATATTCACTGCAAACCCTCACGAGACTAAACTCGTCCATCTAAGTAATTAGGTGGTTTAAAGGCTTGCTATACGTGCTAAGTATAGTCGTGTTCCCTACGAAAATGGTTGTTTTATTTTTGTGTTTGTCTATAGTTGTGTTTAGTTAATTTAATGTGTGTTTTTAATTTGGAAATGAGCGGGAGTGGCCGTTATGGAGCAAAGAGAAGTTGAAAAGTTTGTAGGACGAGAGTTGAGTGAATTTAGAGCACCAGCGTCCAAGTGGGCGTCGGGGACGTCAGAATTAATTATTAAACAGAGTGTGAGAGTCTTTCGGACGCTCAGAAAGGGGTTCAGACGCTAGAGCAACGTTTGGGACGCTGAGCCGGACGCTAGAATGCAGGTCGAAGGGGTGCTTAAGTAGGCGGCGTCTGAGTGAGCGTCCTAGACGCTGAGATTAATTATCAAACAGAGTGTGAGCGTTGGTAGGACGCTCAGCAAGGGACGCTAGGGCAGCGTGGAGGACGCTGAGCAGTACGCTGGGGACCCAGTCAAATGGGCACTTGAAGGAGCGGCGTCTGAGTGGGCGTCCTGGACGCTGGAATAAATTCCAAAACAGAGGGTTAGCGTTTTGGGAACGCTATTAACAGCCGCACGGACGCTCGGTAGCGTCTTAGACGCCGAGTAGGACGCCGAAGCGATTCTTCGTCACTTAAACCCCCATCCGCCTCATTTATAAACACCTACCGTTCTTTCTCTCTCTAAAAACGCTCTCATCTCTCTCTCTAGCGGACGCCGAACGGTTGCACCATTGTTGCTCTCGTCTCTCTCACATTTCTTCTCATCCGTTGATCAGGTAACCATCTCAACTTCGTCTCTAGCATTCACGACTTTTCTGCGAGTTTAATGAACCGATTAGGGCACATTGTAGGCTTGTGTGTGACGCGTGTAAAATACACCTCAGGTTTTAATATCTAAATGAACCCAAAGTATAAATTACACAACTGGCAGTGTACCAATCATGTGCAATATAGCTTTAAGAATCACCCAGGATTTATCGAACTCAGGGAACGGAATAAAGATTGGAGACTCAAATACTACAACCTAAACCAATATTTAGCTATTTTTGACGTTTTGAGGAAGTTATCAACTAATGGCAATAATTAAAATTAACTAGCCGAATAACTGAAGCGAACTAAGTAACACAAGAATAAAAAATTAAACTAAAATTTTTTTTTTAAATTTTCAAATTAAATAAGAACCAATTCTAGCAAACAAGAATTAAACCAAACGACTAAAGCAAGCAAGTAACGACAACTGAATCGAACTCTTATATTACGAAAACGTCACCCACTTGGAATTAGAAAACTATAATTAACTGGCGATGGATTGAATTGATTGACTAAAGACAAATCGGTTGATAACCAATTTTTGAATTCAATTAAGCCCGGATTTCAGTTTAATTTACCGATTATATAATTACTTCAAGTTAAAATATTTAATCTTTATACCCACGTGATGAAAACAAAGCAACTCATCAAACTCCAATATTAACCAATTAATCTTATAATCGCAACACAATGCATAAAGATAATCGATTAACACCGAAATCCAACAAATTGACTTTGTCACTTTAAAAATCGAACTTTATGATTTGCCAATCCTATTATCGCAACACAATGCATAAGAACCAACAAACACATAAAATCCTAGATTAACAATCAACTATCAAATCATTATCGCAACACAATGCCTAGAAGAGATAGTTGACTATTAATTTTTCATTTAAAGCCTCTTTCTTTTTAAAACGCAGATTTAATTAAAACTCTATTATCGCAAAACAATGCTAAAAGATTAATAAAAATCTGATTTTTAACAAGAAAATATGAAATAATCAAGAATCAAACAAATATAAACCAAAATCCATCAATCAATCCAATAATTTACCAATTAATACATAGAATCCGTCATCCCAAGCGGGTGAACAAGAAAACTACTCACTAATCATGATAACACTCAAAATTAAACTTAAATTAATAAAAATCATTATAAATTCAGAAAGTAAAGGAACGAATGTACCAAATCGCGCCGCTACAATAAAGAATTTGAATCCAAAACTCGAACCGATGCTTCTAATCCAAGAAATTCGAGAACTTTAACTAAACTATGATAAAAATTCGTGAAAGATGAAAGAAGACTCTGAAATTCGCCAAAATCGTGTCTGAAACGCACGAATTAATGCTGGAATCGCCCCGAATGCTCCAAAAATTGAAGAAGAATTAAACTTTAAGCTAAAACTATGATTAACTATGAAGAACTACTGAAAATCGAGAAGAATTTCGCCTATATATGTCTGAAAATCGCCTCCAATCGACTCTGCCTCTGCTCTGCCGCATGCTAGGTTTTAAAAACGATTTTTTATGGGCTGGGCCCGGCACGCGGGCGCGTAGGGGAAAGTCACGCAGGCGCGTGGCTTTAACCTAGTGTACGCCCCTGCGTGGGCATGTTACGCGGGTGCGTGGCTTGCTTTGACTGAAAAGGGGCACGCGGGCGCGTGGGATGTTCTACGCGGGGGCGTGGATGCTCAACTGGACTTGGCCACACAGGTGCGTGGAGAGTCTTACGCGGGCGTGTAGAGACACTTTTCGCCAAATCTTTGCTTTCGATCACGGGAGATGGCTGGATCATAAAGTCTCGTCATTTTAGCCTTGATTTCCGTTCCCATGTTGATTCAATGGCTTCTGACCTGCGGAATACACATATTAATGAAATCAGTATCTTTTTCACGCGTTTCGGTCTGAAAACCACATAAATTGGAGATAAAATGATATCAAAAACATGTATAATTTTGCACATATCACATGTGTTACATAATTATACAATATGTCATGAATATAGTTATGGTCTATTTATAAGACTAACTTGACATATACAATTTTATGAAAATCCTCGAAGGATTTATTTAAAAATGCCAGAAGCATTAAAAGTAAAACCCAAAGAAATGTATTCAAAGATCTTTATATGGGTTGAAACAATCTGGACGCATGTGGTATAATCGATTGAGTGATTATTTGATAAGTAAAGGATACACAAACAATCAAATATGTCCATATGTGTTTATAAAGAAGACAAAGGTTGGATATGTTATTATAGCTGTCTATGTTGATGATCTAAATATTATTGGCACAATTAATGAGATAATGAGGTAATTGTGTTATTAAAGAAAGAATTTGAAATGAAAGACCTTGGAAAAACCAAATATTGTCTTGGTTTACAGATAGAGCACATGCACAATATGCACCAGTCAAATTATACGGAAAAGGTCTTAAAACGTTACAACATGGAAAAAGCAAATCCTTTAAGCACATCAATGGTTGTTAGATCGCTTAATGTTGATAAGGATCCATTTCGTCCTCCAGAAGAGAATGAAGATTTACTTGGTCCAGAAGTACCATATCTTAGTGCAATTGGAGCTTTAATGTATCTTACAAACTGTACAAGACCTGACATTTCTGTTGCAGTAAATCTGTTGGCAAGATTTAGTTCAGCTCCCACTAAACGACATTGGATAGGAGTCAAACACATTTTCCGATACCTTCGAGGAACCACTAATTTGGGATTATTTTATTCTAACAATTCAAAGGAAGGTTTACTTGGATATGTAGATGCATGTTACTTATCTGATCCACACAAAGCAAAATCTCAAACAAGATACGTGTTTTTAAATGGTGGTACTGCAATTTCCTGGCGTTCTCAGAAGCAAACACTTGTTACAACATCCTCAAATCATGCTGAAGTTATTGTACTACACGAAGCTAGTAGAGAAAGCGTATGGCTGAAGTCTATGACAGAACTTATTTTGTCTTCTTGTGGATTTGAGATGAGCAAAAGTCCAACTTTGATTTATGAAGACAATGCAGCTTGCGTGTCGCAAATGAAAGAAGGATATATCAAGAGTGACAGAACCAAACATATCCCACCAAGATTTTTCGCTTACACGCAAGATCTCATAAAGGACAATCAGATTGAATGAAATACATCCAGTCTAGTAACAATTCAGCAGATCTTTTTACAAAGGCACTTCCTAAACAAATTTTCAGAAAACATGTTCACAACATTGGAATGTGACATCTACAAAATATGTGATGACTTTCAGATGATAACATGAGGGTCTTTTCCCCTTGTCTAAGGTTTTTTCCCACTGGGTTTTTCTTTAGCAAGGTTTTTAATGAGGCAGCATTTCGTGGTTGAACCCCTACTAAAATTATCATTCAAGGGGGAGTGTTATAACCTGACAAAAAAGGTGAAAGGTGAATTGATAATTACTTGGTCTTGCATGTACCAAGTGTTATAGCATACAGTGATATGAAGTGATGGTGTATAGTGAAGTTTGTCTTTTCATTGTATATAAATATAGTTCATCCGTATGAATAACATTAAGACGAAGAAATTTTCTCTAGTTTGCTTTGCTAGCCTTTCCAACATTGTTATAATTTAGTCTTAAAAGTCAGTAAGATTATAACAGAATCATACTTTTCTATTTTTTCATTCAAAATCTTAGAAGAACTAGTTTTAAAGAACTTATTAATAACTCGATCTTTTATGAGATTGCATAATATTTTCATTTTCATTTTTTTTCGTTTTGAGTTTTAGACAAATGTTTTTTTAGTAACATTATACAAAAAGTAAAGAAGTAATGTCGCAAGTAAGTTATCAAACATATAATACTTAGGCCCTTAACAAATAACAATAAGCAATTAACAAAGTAAATAAGCAATTAAACATGTGTTAAGTAGTGAATTTACATTTGGTTGAAGTTTGAACTCTTGATTATGAAATCTGGACTGAACACAAAAGTACATGATGCTTCTTGCAGATTGAGAGTAGGGTTCGAGAGAAAAAAAAAATAGGGATGAGAGATTGAGAGTTGTTAAGTTACATAAAATTAGAAAAAAGTAATTTTAGAAAATCCTTACCCCATTTATGCAGACAGCAGACCATGGAGGAGTTTTCGAAGGGTCGTTCAACCCTCGTTTACAGTGCAATCATTGACCGATCATGATTCTTATGAAGCTTTCATTCTTTACGAGGGGCTCTAGTCTTATATAGACGCACGATGATGAAGGCAGAAGCGACGAAGCGTTGTTGTGTGGGAGAGAACGAATCGGATGATTGGAGACTTGGAGTATTAGACCAAAAAGTCAAAAACGTAAATGGTATATGGGCCCCCAAAGTATTGTTGGGTCCTAGGCAGTGGCCCAGGTTGACCACCCTTATGGGCCGGGCCTGTTCGAACAGATATTTCAGTTAATTATCCGAAAGTCACATTTGGTTTGATTAACCATCCATGAACACCCCAAAATGCTTATAGAGACCGGTTTTGCCAACCTCTATAATATTAAAAAAATTTGAATTCCTCCGTACAAACAAATTGAGGCCTAATAAAACCTGTCTATATCATACTAGTCTATAAACTCATGTTTAACATAGGTATAAGTTTTAAAAAAAAATTAATCTTATTAATCTTCTGGGATAAATTTTAAAAATATTTTATCAAATTTATAATATCTATAATATAATAAACTTAAATAAATATAAATTCAAATTCAAATTTAAGTTTTATTAGATAAAATTTAGTTTAGAATTTAGATTTGATTAGATATCATTTAAATTATTTTTTTATGAATTAGTTACTGATTTAAAAAATAGTAGTTCCAAATGATGGTAGGAGGTGATGTCAAATGAGAATAGCCAATGATGAAATGTACGTAGCAAATATTTACTTTCTTAATATTATTTATAGATAGTTTATAAATTATAGATATAGACAATATACATCAAAACCATATATAAACCGTATACATCAAAACCAAATAAAAAATCACATATCATATATCATATTTATAGGTGTTCCAAAGTATACGTACAACAATTACAACAATTTGCTTCTTTAATTAGTTGCAATATTTTTAATGAACAATTTAAGTGTTTCTTTGATAAACCAATAGACACAATAACTGACTTAATTATGTGATACAAAATGCGCCTTTATTTAATTAAAAGCGTTAAAGTCGTACAAATGTATGTTACTTTACTGAAATTACTCAAATGACTAATCTAATTATTTTTTTTATCACATTGGTACTTGTACTTAAAATTTATTGTTGAGATGGTACTTTTGATTACCGGTTACCGAATCTATCTGTAAAGATCTTATATTTGTGTTTTTAGAAGAATTAAAAGGATACATATGCTTATGTGGATTTTCTAAATTATTTATATGGATCAAAATCCATGTAAATCCACGTAAGCATCATGTTATTAAAAACGTGCTACGTTGTCGTTTGAATCAGCAAAAACTGTCATATCAGCATAATTACTGGTTACACGTACCATATCGACAAGTTATTTGGAGTATAAGTACCATCCGGTCAAATAAAAAAGTTAACTAGTCATATATTTAGGTAAATTGAAAAAAATATGTTGTATTTGTACGACTTTAACCCTAATTAAAAGTAGTTCTTACGGTTGACTAACGTGACAAAAATGTTTTTGTAGCAATAATCACATCACGGTTTACTTACAACGCATGTGCTAAAATTTGTTTAAATATAATATATTCATCAATCATCATTATAATTAACTACAACAATTAATATTTTACTCAAAACATTTTCACTTAAGCAATATATTATTCTAAACTCTTAATTACCTAAATAAATTATTCTAAAATATAGAATTATATATATAATAGGTTATCTTAAAAATTTTAATATCAAAAACCGATTAAAAAAATAGTCGTCATGGTAGACAATTTTGATAAGTAAGCACATACTGTATTTAATCAAATAGTCTGGGAAAATTTAATTACAAAGTTTAAAAAAAAAAACAAGATAAGTTGTTTTAGGATCGATTTTTGAAATTATTAATTAATAATGAAATATAACATATAAGATAATAATATTACTATTTTTGAGTTATTTACTAGACTATAGTGTATTTAAAGTTTATTTCTCAAATGATAGTAATCTTCCTTTTAACTGCAAAAAGATAATAGTTTTGATTTAATTAATAAATTATGATGGTTTAATTTCTTTTACCCGAAAATTATCTTCTTTTTCTTTATTTTCCTTTTCAACTTTTAAAAAAACTAACATTTATCAAAGTTCATAAAAATACTGATTTCACAAAATGAAACTTTATAAAATAGCATTTTGTAAATCATTACAAAACTTTATACATAAACTTAAACATTATATATTAACTTTAAAAATAATAAAATAATCAATACAATAACTTAAAAACACAAAACTTCATTTCCAAATTTATAACATTGGTCAAAACATTTAAAAAACAATATTCACATAAGCCTTACACAGTCTACTGATAGGTAATTCACAAGTAAAAAAAAAACTTAAATAAATCAAATTCAATCAATCAACTTAAAAAAATTAAAACATTATAAGATATACATCTAAATAATTCAGATGTATCTATTGTTAAATGAGCAACAAACCTCAAACACTTTTGATTTATTCAATATTTTTTTCTTTTATGTTGATTGATCAAATACGATTTGTCTAAGTTTTTTTTTATACTTGTGAATTGTACATCCGTATTATTTTAAAATGTTTATGTTGATATTATTCCTATTGAATGTTCATAACTAATGTTGACAACTTAGAAATGGATTATTTACATTTTGAACTATTGTATTGATTCTTTTATTATTTTCGAAATTATCATTTAATATTTGAGTGTGTGTATAAAGTTTGATAACAATTTATGAAAACTCATATTTGATAAATAATAGTTTTTTATAAAACTAGCTAGAAAAGGAAAAGACAGTTTTAGGATAAAATAATTAAGTAAAAATGATAAAACCACGATGTTCTAATAATTAAAATCAAAACAATCATCTTTTAACAATTAAAATTAAAAATACTATCATTTAAAAAGTAAAATTTTAAAGCATTATGGTCCATTAAATAACTCTTTATTTTTTCGTAAACATGCATGGTTCCCTCCATACGAAAAGGTGGCAGACATAACTTTAGGAAACATGTGAGACTGTTTACAAGAAAACCGATCTAAAAAAGGGAGTTTAGTTTTAATCAATTTTATTTTTTTTTAAATATTTTTAAAATAAAATTTGGGATACATAAAACAAAATTGTATTTTTATATAAACTTTCATTTTAATACTCAAAATTATATGTCTATGCAAAAAATAATTTATAAAAAACATAACGTTGCACAAACTAGCTAATTATAAATTTATGCACAAACTAATTAACATACAAATATACAATTTAATGTATATATATCACCTTAAAAATTGATTTTTTTTATGGTTCTTTTGTTTCCCACTTAGTAATGTTTCTCATGGGAATTGAAACCTTCTCTTTATATATATTCTGACAAGAACACATATTAATTATTTAGAACCATGTGATTAATATTATGTATTGAATTGGGTTGACTATAACAGTTAATAATTTTAAAACTTTTGAGGTAAAAAGAAAAATACGATAAACTCGACAAAAAAATGGAAAAACGTTTCCTAGTTTTATCATTATATGGGTTAGAGTATTAATGACTTTTCTGTGTAGTGAAAAGGTAACCAACATGCATTTAATAATAATTTTTTTTTTTTAAACTTGTTATTTTGGACAATCATATAATCTATTGAAGTATTAATTAATAAGGTGGTTACATTTTACAAAGGGATAAATGATTGTCTCATACTGAGGATCATAAAATATTAGTTTATTTATTGCAAAAAAAAAAAATATAATTATCAACACCAAATGTTGTATCAAAACCTAGCTAGTTGGGTATAGCTCATTATTGAGAAATCATAAAATAACAAGAAACAACTTGTGATATAAAATTAGTTAGAATTTGTAAGGTGTTAGTTTGTTTTTTAGTAGACTAAAGGTCTGAAGCTTGAAATCACATCTGAAATTTAGGAAACGATCTTAAAATTTAAAATCTAAAAAGTGAAATCACGTCTGAAATTTAAGAGGTGATTTTAAAATTTGAACTCTAAAATTTTTAGACTATTAATTAATTATTAAGTTAAATTAATTATATATCATGTTTAATTAATTTATATAATTAACATATTAAAATAATTAAATATTTTAATTAATTAAATTAAAGAATTATTTTTAAATGTAAATTAAATGAACTTATATTGAATTGAATTTTATAGAGGTAACATATTAATTAATTTATACAAAAATGTAAACTAAAATAATTTGATTAATTATTTTAATTATTTTTAATTAACCAAATTAAATATGATATTTTAGTGAAATAAAATATTGATTTAATTTAGAAAGTATAAAATTCAGACCGGGATCCATGACAAGTATCAACAATCCCCTCGTCTTCAACCCCGGTTTAAAAACCGGGGTCTATATGAAAAATAACCGGGGTTGAAAGGTTGTTCTCTAAGTAGTGCAGACGAGAGTCCACCTCTTAAATTTCAGATTTAATCACAGAGATTTTAAGTTTATAAGTCTAAAATGTAACAAATGGCCTGAATAATATCTATTTTTAAAATATAAGACAATTATCAAAATCTGAAAATATCAAAACAAAGCAAGTTAAAATTTTCAATATGTGTGTGGACATGTGTGCTTGAACCATATTAGGATAATATTGAAATAGAGAAGTTAATCCAATTTCTTTAATAATATGTATATCAGCAATACTATAATTATTATAAACCTTTTTTTCAAATAAATAATATATACATATTTATTGAACAGTATAAGAAGATCTAAATTAGTATTGTTTTACGACATTCAAATATGTATTTATATTACTAGTTTTTTAGGCACGTGCGATGTGACATAAAGACATAATTTCAAATAATAAAAACCATACATATTTTATCCTACCAAAAAATAATATTATGTCATTTTAAGCACATTATATTTAGATCTCCTTTTATTTAATACTTTTCATATAATTAACATTTAAATACAAATACAACATTAATATTAATGATGCATGTTTACAATACTTTGTGTGTGTGGAGAGGAGTATATGAAAAAATAATACATAAAGTTTAAAATTTTAAAAGACAAAATTACATAAATGCTCCCTGTGGTTTATATGGAATTACGGTTTAGTCACTGAAAGAATTTTATTACATCACAAGTCCCTAAAATCGAAAAGTTGTAACATTTTGGTCCCTGAAACTAACGGCATTTAACTTGAGCCGTTAGTTTCAGGAGCATTTTTGTCATTTTGAATTTCAGGGACCATTTATGTATATATATATATATATATATATATATATATATATATATATATATATATATATATATATATATACACTAAGGATCTTTTGTAAACACTTTATTCGTTGTGAACAACCATAAAATAGCTTTTGAATCTTATGAATCTTGTTGAAAATACTACCGAACCCTTCTATTAACTCATTAATCTTATTGGATCCTATGGATTTTATTGAATCCAATTAATTTGTCGAATCTCATTAATCTTGTTGAATCTTATGCATCTTGTTATAGAAACTACGTACTATGAACCTTTTGAATGTTCTGAATCTTAAATAGACACTTCTATGAACCTTTTGAATAATATGAATCATATTACAAACACTTGTTAATATATATGAATGATTATATGTATTTTTTTTATTTGTTCACAACGAATAACTTGTTCACAATGGATCCTATCCCTATATATATATATATATACATACATACATATATATATATATATATATATATATATATATATATATATATATATATATATATATATATATATATATATATATATATATATATATATATATATATGTGTGTATGTATGTATGTATGTATGTATGTATGTATGTATGTATGTATTTACTATTTCTTTCTTTTTATAAATTAATTATCCAAATATAGCATTTTAATTTTTATTCCTTTTGTTTTAATTATTAATTTTTATTTGTATTTTATTGTAATTATTAATGTTAGATTTTTTTATATATTACTATAATTGTTTACTTAAGATTATATATGATAAACCTGGTTCATTTTTTTCAATTATTTTTTGAAAATCCAAATATTTCTCTATTCTAAAATAAAAACTAGTTGTAGTTTTGTTCGTTCGGAAAATCTAAAATCGAAATGATTTATTTTTTTCTCCATTCAAAAAAGTTCAAGGTAAGAACGTGTTGAAGCTTTTTTCGTTTGGAAAAAGAATATAATAAAAATGGTTCGTAGTCCGTAGAATCTTCATTGCAAATAGTTAATAAATTTCTTATTTCTAAATGGTCTGAAAAATCAAGAATTGGAATAGTTCATCGATTTTTAGTAAAAAAAATTTAACTTCCGAATGATTTGTTGTTTTTTATTGAAAAAATTAAAGTTTTATTGATTTTTTTATCTACGTTTAATTAAAAATAAGAATGATTTTTTGTTTGAAAAAAATCAAGAATTAGAATGGTTTATCGCTTTTTAGTAAAAAAGTTTTAAATTAAGAATGGTTGTTTTTTTATTTTAATTTTTTGATCAAAAAACGGTGAACCATTATGATCTTTGATTTTTTCAAACAAAAAACCATTCTGATTTTTAATTAAACGTATATAAAAAAATCAATAAAACTTCAATTTTTTAAATAAAAAACAACAAACCATTTGAATTTTTTTTACTAAAAAGCGATTAACCATTTTAATTTTTGATTTTTTCAAACCATTTAGAATTAAAAGTTTTATTAAGTATTTGCAATGAAGAAACTACGAACCATTTTGATTATATTTTTTTTCCACAACACTTCCTTATTTTAAACTTTTTTGAATGGAGAAAATTGAAACACCCCGTTCTAATAACGCGGCGCTTTTACTATAATTCTGCAACATAAACCTCAAAATCCAATATAACAAAATTTATCTAAGTTCAAACCTCCAATTCAGTGCATAATAAACTAAACCATAACATTCAGAGTACGCTAAAATAAATAATCTAGTTATTACAACCAAATTGAAAATCTAGGGATCTACCCATCCCAATTACAATTTTAGTATTAATAACAGAAAAGTGCGGAAGTCAATCTGATACCACGAGCTCTCAAACCCTTGACCCTGAAGCTGGTTCTTTCCCCTTATCAGCTAAACCTAAAAAAAAACATTGCCCCCACAACCGGGGTAAGCCGTCGCCTAGCGAGTAACAAATTTAATAGCACAAATAAACAAGAATAACATGAATGATACGAGTATCGGCACAAAGTCAACATGTGTAGCACCCGGCCTTCCCAGCAGTGCGTCCACGAATAGGTAGTCTGTGTAGCATCCGGCCTTTCCAGCAATGCATACACAGTAACACAGCTTGCGGCACTCCGGACTTACAGCGTATAAAAATAACATGCAGCCACACAGGCATGCAATCATCACATAAATACACAGTATGCATACCGGGGAAATAGGGGTTATCATGTCACAACTCAGGGTAATGAAATGAATAACAGATATCAAAGGCAACATGGCAGTGCAATGGATAAGCATGGTAAAAGAAATGAAACTGATAACCAGTACAAACACATTATAAATGATCATTCATGAAATTAAATCAATTACTCACAGTGCTTGCAATCTGTAACCCGCCAAGCGACTAACCGAAAATCAGCTGAGAGTATTTATCGAAAGTCACACGTCTCGGAGAACCACTAGAATCCTGATATCAAAGTACATTGCCTATTTATCAATTTTCTTAACTCTATAATTTACTAAGTCCGGTATCTATTAAAGCTATAATTTCACTTTAGTTATTTCGCCAACAATTATGAAATTATTAGTTGAGGTTGCATAAATAATTCATCAATTTAATGAAAAGTAAAAATTCGGGATCAAATTCGGACAATTATAGATTTATTTGTTAACACTTAACTAGCCAATTTAATTATGGTTCATTTAGAGTTTATTAAATAAATGTTAAACTCCTGTATAGAAGGAATTAATTTATTAGATTAATTTTAATCAACCCTTTGAACTAAAATTAACCTAGTTACTAATCGTAAATTTCATACTACTTCAACCACATATAAATCTAATAATTAACAACCCAAGGTCAATAAATTAGGGGACCAAC
>JAANYP010008240.1:0-244415 GCA_020465985.1 Centrapalus pauciflorus
TGTGTCCACCTCCCTTTCCTCTATTCTTTCCATTCAGCAGGACTCTGTGTCCTCAATGACAGCTATTTCCCAACAGCTGTCATCACTAATTACTTCTTGCACTTCTACTCTTCCTGCCACTCTGGCCAGCCTGACCACCTTAATTGGCTCCCTTTCTAATACTGTGTCTTCAAACCTTGGTGATGTGCAAGATTCTCTCGAAGTCCATCTTGCACAGCTTCAAAGTTTGCTGTTCACAGCATCTGATAGGGAAAACATAGTTAAGCTGTCCTCCCTAGCTGATTCTCACTCCTCTTCTCTTCAGACCTGTCTTTCCCAGATTATTGAGGTGAAGGATAACTTGGCTTACTTAGTGACTAGCCTTGTTGGTCCTAAACCTTCTACTAAACCTGCTGGCAAGCCTGCTGACTTTGTGTCTTCAGGCAGACCAGGTGTTGAAGTCGCTGCTTCATCTCTTTCAAAGGGGGAGAAGTCATCTGCCTCGAAGACTAAGTCTAAGGGGGAGAAACCTTCTTCTCCTAAGGAGATACCAGTGTCTGCAACTCACACTGGTCAGCCAGCAGATGTCTTTGAAACAGGTACAGCTGAAGGTGCCTCTCAAGCTGCTATGCCTACTCAGGCTGTCTCTCCAAACCCTGCTCAGTCTAAGGGGAGGAAGTCATTCCTGAGGACAGGCCTAGCAGTAAAAGGAGGCACTTAATTCTAACTGAAGAAGAAGAAGAAGAGGAAATTCCTGAGGCTGCTGTCACTACAGCAGCAGCTAAATGAAAAGAAAAGGCAGCTGATGATCCCATACAGCAGAAACAGGCAGAAATTCAATTTCACAAGGCCAGAGCTAAAGAGATGGGTCTTCCTATGCACAAGTACTTTGAGTTTAGAGAAGAACAGCTTCAAGCTCTGGAGGAATTGAGAAAAGAAGAAGAATCTGCTAAAGCTGCTAAATCCTTTGCACTCCAAGAAGCAAAGAAAATTAAAATGTCTACCTTGGAGGTGCAAAAAAAAATAATGGAAGCTGCCAGACAATCAGCAGGGGAGAAAGAGAAGGAAGTAGAGAAAGGTACTCAGGTCTCTGTGACCAAATCAACAGTACCCCATGCAAGAGCTCAATACCACTTTGAAAACTTGGCTAAGAAAAAGTTTCATGATGTTGCTGAAAGAAGGCTAGCCAAGGAAGCAATTGTCAAAGCTGTCCCTGTATCAAGGAAAGGCAGTCAGTGGAAGCTTAAAATAACAAGGATGGGTGCAACAGGCCCAGAATTGGAAACTTATGACCACACTGATGTAGCTCAGATGGGATACAGGGAGGGGATTGAGCTGGCAGTTGCCCTGAGTGAATCAAAGTCTGAAACTGCTAAACAGATCAGGGCATATGTCAAGAAGTTGATGGAAAGAGTAAAGGATCTTGGCCTGATATCTAAGGAAGTTAGTGAAGGTGTCTTTGTGACACATCCAAAAATAAAGGCCAGGAGAACAAATAAGGACACAGAGATGGAGCTACTCCTTACACTGATCGAACAGGGCGACTATGCCATTGAAATGAAAGGAGTTGATCATAGCCTGCCAAGTGGAATAGAGTTTGAGGATGGCAAAATTATTGAAGAACCTGAGCTGGGGCATTTTTTGTAGATCCCCTAACTCAGAAGAAGTGCTTCCAAAGAGCCTCAGAGCTGTACAAAGTTGATCTGAGACAACTTGCCGCCTTCAGACTTGCAGTTTCATTTAGGCAGTCTAGCAAATGGAGAGCAGCCATCTGGGATCAGCTCAGAGGCTTCTATGAAAGAGGAGAGCTCAATGATCCCAAGTTCATGATCATCAGAAGTGAAGTTGAGGAACTTGAGGATACAAGGGAAGAACTGGAAAAGATGGTTCAGGATCCTCCTCCATTGTAATGAAGTCCATCTACCGTCTGGGTAGGTGAAGAATGGAAGCTGTCCATCAGTTGGACAGGCTTACCGTTTTCTGCTCCCAACTAAAACAGTCCAATGTACATCAGTTGTACTTTATTTACATTTGTTGTAATTTCCTTTACATTAGTTGTAATATACATTAGTACATCAGTTGTACTTTTGTAAGAACATGTGTTGTTCTAATATAATCAAGAATCAGTGTATATATAAACTGATCTTTTACTTTACTGTAATGTTGTAATTTTATTTCAGCAAATGTACTGTAAAAATATATAGTGATTTTTGATAAGACCAGCTTAGACTGGTTATTGCAAATAGGGGGAGATTGTTAGGCACAAAAAGGCCTCAGTCAAACCTGTTCTACATCTGAGGGGGAGATTTATAATCAAACCTGTTGATGCATTTGAAGGTTGAATTTAAGGCCTGTTATATGCCTTATTGAAACCTGAAAATGATTTGCAATATCAGTCTAAAGCTGTTCTATATGTTGCATGTGTTGCAACTAAGACAGTTTGTCCAAGCTGCTCTGTCTGCTGAACAGACTGGACATAAACTGTCTACGCTGCTCTACACTGTTGAGCAGCTTGGGCAATTTTAAAGTGTTCTGTTCTTTGTGAACAGAACCTGTTCATTGTGAACAGGCTAAACACTTTATGGAATATGTTTCCAAGTCATCATGTATTGTTTTTTACTACAAGATCAGTTTACAAAGTCGAAGACAAAGTGGAAAACAGAACTGCTCAGCCTGCCCACGCTGTTCTGTAACATGAAGACAAAAGGTTATTTGAAAAAGGGTGACAGACCTTTTTCTTATATCAAAATAGGCCTTTACAAGGAAGAAAGACGCAAAGTTGACATTCCTAAATTAGTTAAAGGCAATGCAACAGTAGACAAAGTGAAAAGACAAAAGTTCTGCACATGTGAAGTCAAGTCTGCTTTTCAGAAAAGTGCAGAAAAGGTTATGTTGTCTTTTCAACAAGACTTCTCCTTTTTCATTTCGTCCAATGAAGATGTTTCTCTTAGATCCTCTGAGTGGGTATAAAAGGAAGCTTCCAAGGACAGAAAGAAGTGTGAAGAAAGCTAAGTGCTGAAACCAAGAGTGAGCGTGCAAGTGTGATTTTCATGCATGCAAGCCTTCTGTGTAAATCAGCATCTGTGTGTCTAAGCTGTTTTACATAAGCTGTTCCCTTAAGTCTTGTAAACACAGTGAGTGCTTCTTAGTGAGTGTATTCATTGTATGCTAGTTTGAGTTTGTCTTAGACTAGTGAACATACTGTTGTATCTGTCATCTCAGCTTGAACTATTCCGCATTCAAGCTTGTTTGTAATTAACAAATTGTTGATAATACATACAAACATTGAGAAAATAGTGTGTAGTTTTTAAATAGCTGTATTCACCCCCCCTCTACAGCTTAAAGCTATATACTTTGGGAACCTCTCGGGACCTACAGATATTAACTAAATTAGAGATTTTCATGGGATACACAGAATCTTTGATTCTAATTTAATTTTTTTTTAAATACCATTTTACCCCAACATTAAATAATGTGGGAAATAATTTTAAGTAAAATTTATATTATATTTTAATGATAAATGATTGGCTATAAATGGTTCCCCGGTACCCCAGTCTAAAATGGTACCCCATTGATCTTGAATCTATATATATATATATATATATATATATATATATATATATATATATATATATATATATATATATATATATATATATATATATATATATATATATATATATATATATATATATATATATGTATATGTATATGTATATATATAGGGAGGTTCAATTGAGAACAATTGTGCATTGAAATACAAAAGAATCTATATCATCCATTAGATCAAAAGAACATGGTTCATTTCCATTTAGATCGAAAAAACTACAATCCATTTAGATTGAAAAAACTAAAAAACCAAAATGGTTCACATTATTTTGTTCGGAAAAACCAAAAAGAGCATGGTTCATATTTTTTTTGTTTTGGAAAAAGTGAAAAGTAAAATGATTTGTAGTATTCTTTCGTTCATATTATATATAACTGTGAATAAATAATCGAATATTATTTAACCATAAATAAATATTCATAATATATATTAAAATTTCATTAGGTTGTGGTAAAAATGTGAAAAAATATATTAAATAAAAATAAAAATAATAGTCAGTAAAAATAGTAATAATATAATTAAATAAACTTTAAATAAATAAATAATAAAATTAAAAACTAAAATTTTATCATAAAATTTTACAACAAAATATGAAACATAAATTGGGTTTATTTTGGTGTTTATGAAATCTTATAAAAATTTAAAATCATAAAAAAATGTAGGTTTAATTTGAAATGTTACTATTATTGATAAAAATATAAAAAGTTGTTACTATTTTTGATAACTGAAAAGTTGTTGGTGGCATGCTAAATAAGTTTACAGGTCACCAATTACTATTATTGATAGAAAAATAAAAAGTTGTTACTATAAATTATAAAAAATATAAAAGTCAATGTTATTAATGATAAAAAAATAAAAATATTACTATTAATAATAGAAATGTCAAACACGTTATTATTTTTGGTCATTTACACTAGATTAAATGGCAAAGTGTAAATAGTTGGACAATTTTATGAATCTTGTGCATTGCAAAACAAACATAAAATGACATTTTGGGAAATGTGCATACCTCATTAAATTTAATATTTTAACAAATAATTAAATACTAAATGCTAAAATAAATTCAACTGATACACTTCCAATTTTTAACAAAAATTACACAAATTCCAAAAAGATGATGGAGATATTGATGCATTTCATATTAAGCGTTCAATTTGTGATGCATATCAGCTTTATCTATACAAAATCTATACAATTCGTGATGCGTCGCCTTAATCATAATCATCGTATTCATCGTTCATCATAACCGTTCATCTATGCATCGTATTCATCATGATGCATCGCTGTTAATCATCAACATCATTCATCGTTGATCTATGCATCATATTTATCGTGTTCATCGTGATTTATAACTTTTAATCATCATCATTGTGTTCATTGTTCGAGGGGCATGAGTAGAAGACATGATGGCCAAGTGGGGATGGTGATTTGATGACATTGTATTATTTGCGTGTTTTTGGTAGTTTTAAAGGCTCACATATGCATTTTCACTTCGTAACTTCAGTACTTTTACGCAATATTTCATTTTCAGGGTCAGGGTCAGAAAGTCATTTTAAAGCACCACGAAATAATTCAGCTCATAAGGCGTACATAACGCTAAGTAAAGGTATGAAAGAGAAAAAGAGTAAGATTGTCTTATGAATGCCACACACGACATTTCCAAAAGTAACTGTCTTTAATTGCCTCACATAGGAGAGTCACTCACTAGGGGTTTGGTTGTTGAGCCTCAACTCCTGGCTCCTGGGGATGCAAGAGGTGTGGTTAGGTCAACTCCACCAAGTCCTCTGAGGCCTCATCAATTGCCTCATCCCTCCATGCTTCCACCATAGCTTGAAGTTTTTCCACTTGAGTAGCGCGCAAGAGATTGGACCATCTTTGTTTGACTTTGAAGGTGAGTGTGCACATTCTTTAACATATTGGCCCATATGGATGACCATTATGGTAATCTTAGTCTGGAAAATGCTTGACTATGGGCTTGCTTTAGGAATTTCCTCTTCTTCTTGCATTGGTTGCTTTCCCCTATCTTTATGAACCGGTGGAGAAAGAGTTGGGGATGGAACTTCTTTATAAGGAATTTGATACTTTACTTGGTTCTTAGCATCATATCATTAATCACTGACATACCTGCAACACGAACAAATTGTTACCCAGCCATGGTAGAACGAGTAAACCACTTCTCTCTATCTGTCAATGACCTGGCACCAGGAGGAATGACCTTCATCCTCTCTAACATTTCTTATATTAACCAAGCATGAGCAGCCTCACCCCGATCTTCTCGTACCACAATAGTCCAAATGTTGTTGATCATCAAATAAGCCAAAGAAATCAACAGACATCTAGTAGCTAGTCTTCAAAGCATAAAGCACCGTAATCTCCCTAGCTTTTATAGATGTAGTTAGAGGATTACGATGTAACACATTGAACAAACAAACCTTCCAAAGGATCTTTGTTAGCGGGTCAAATCATCCCTATAGAATTCAGTGTATGTTTGAGCTTGAAGTGGGGTAAGTTCATAAATAGTAGTCAAACAACTTTCTCCCACAAATCAGGATCTGGTTCTTTCACCTGTTGAAGAAGGCTTTAATGGTTCCAACGCTCATACGATTCTTGATCTATGAACACCTCCTTTAGTATCAATTTCAGATAAGCTTGGATAAACTCAACACTAAACTTGATGCCATTACGTGGCATTGATGCTTTAAGAAACATGTTAAATAATCCTGATCGACACACCAACTTGCTCGACATTAGAGATAAATTCCTGAACTTGCACTGGGTAATTAAATATGTTCACTTTCCCAATCAAATACATTACCCCAACATGTTGATTCGAAACTTTTCAAAGATGCCAAAACCATTTCGGAATTAGCTTCTCCAAAATAGTACTTAAAATGCTCTTTTGGCATAAACTGATCCGGATTAATTCGTGGACTAGGGGGTGGTATCATCGACAATTGATCTCGCTTTGAAATGCCTCCCACTCTTTGGAAACGTAGATCTTATCTTTCAAATCTCATTGTATTTAGTTTGAGTATGCTCTTAGAACACCCATATTCGGGTTGAAGTAAAGTGTAGCATCTAATGAGTTTGTATATTTCTACGAGCTCATTTTGTTCAAAAAATAAGTGTCTCATTTCAGCAAAATATATTTCACAAGATCTATTTAGACATTTAAGAAGTGTTTTTATGTTTACAGAATTGGTGTTACTCCCCCCCTCTTCCCTCAGAAAAAAGAACCCTTTTTATAGTCAGTCATTTTTGCTGCTATTAAGACCTAACAACTAGTATTAAAGGGGTTATCATCCTTCAAAAACATAACTAGAAATAGGATAAAAAAATAAAGTTAAAATGCTTTAAAACAACAAAAAAAAAAAACAAAGACAATTTATCAATACTTTTAAACTTATAATGCTTCAAGTGTCATTTCACCCAGGGCCGGGCCTGGTGCACATGGGTGAGTAAATCGATGTTAGGGTGAGGTAGGAAGTGATATTGGGGTAGAGATAATGTATGGTACGGTGGGTATATAATGGTGGAAAGGGGTGGGTTGTGGTAAATTTGATGTTAGAGTAGATTGGTGGTAAGGTAAGGTGGGTTGGAGGGTGGGTCGGATGGGGTGGGGTACGGTGAGATAGGGTAGGTGTATATAAGGATGAGAAAAGATGTGGTAAATTTGATGGGTGGGTAGATTGGTGGTCGAGTCAGGTGGTTGGGGTATGAGTAAGGATGACAAAAAAATAACGAACGATTAGAATAAGGTAAAAGTTTGAAGATAAGTTTTGTACTCTATTAATTTCTCAGTCCCTCGAGTTGGGTGGGCGTCGGCCGGTCTTAGATGGGGAAAATCGAAAACCAATTAAAATGGGACGGGTTTTTTCCTGAACCCGGTTATTTTAAACAAGGATGAGATTTATGATAGATACCCTCTCTGATAATCTGATTAACCACCCGAATCCCTGCTGTTTTCCCCGTCTACGTGATGAGGATCCTCGTTAAGACCCCGCGGTTATTTTAAGCGGGGACGGGATGACCAATCCTTGTCCTAAACCCACCCCTAGGTATGGGCGGGTGGGGTGGGTGAGTTGGGGGATAGGGTACGGTAGGATAGTGTGGGTGTGTATAAGGATAGGGAATGATGTAAATTTGATAGATTGGTAGATTGGTGATAGAGTATGGGATGGGTGGGGTGTGGTAAGATGAATGTAATACAAGGGTGGAAAGTAGGGGTGTTCATGGATGGATAACCGACTCGAAATCGCATTTCGGATTGTTAACCGGACATACCGGTTCGAGGATTTCGTGAACCTAAACCTAAACCTAAAAAACCGGTTAACCGATTATTAGTTAACCGATTTTTTTTGGTTCGGTTAACCAATTAACCATTTTTTATTTAAATAATTAATTTCTAAATTAAAAAACTTCAACAATTAGTTTCTAAAACCAAAAAATGTCTAAGATAATAAAACTGATGAATAAAACTATAAAGTTTCTATATAGTTCTTTAAAAAATTGGACATTATCTTCAAAAATCTAATAAAAACAAAAAAATGATTTTATAATTTTCTAAATTAAATTGTTCAACTGTAATTTTTTGTTGTTTTGAATTTAAAAATTAATGTATACTAATAGAAAAGTTATAATATAAATTATTGTTGTGATAAATGTAATATTTATAAGCATAAGAGTTAAAATATATAAAATAAATTTATTTCGGTTTTTCGGTTAACCGTCCGTAACCGAAATCGTGAACCTAAACCGAAACCGAAGGTTTTTTCCGGTTCGGTTAACCAAACTGAAAATAATAGAAAAACCAATTCGGTTAACCTCAAAATCGGAACGATTTTTCGGTTTTTCGTATCGGTTTCGAAATTATTTGAACACCCCTAGTGGAAAGTGATTTGGTAAGTTTGATGAGATGTGTAGGGTAGGGTAAGGTGGGGTGTGGTGTGGTGTGGTGGGTAGGATGGGTTAGGGTAAGATGGGGCGGGGTAGGTAGGATGCGGTAGATAACGTGTAGGTAAGGTAAGTGAGATCGGGTCGGGTCGGGTTGATATGGTAGATATGAGGGATGTTTAGGAATGAAAAATAAATTCCTTTAATTTTACTATGGAATCTACATTCCTTCAAAAAGAAAGAATTTTTTTTAAGTATGGAATTATCATTTCATTCCTTTTAACTACCAAACAAAACATCAAAATGAAATTTTTATTTGTTTTTCGTCAGATTCCGTGAAGCAAATGTCCCTTATAGTTTAAAATACTATGTTTTATTTCTTATTATTGGTTTTATAAATCTTTTGCATATATTTTTTATTTTCGTTTTATTATAAATTATATATGTAAATAACTTAAATATGTTTGAATTGATTTGTTTTAAAATTTATTTACATATTTTTTCTATTAAACTATTATTTATAGTTTAAACTTAAGAATTCTTTAAGAGTTTGAAAAACCTTATTCCCCGATTGGGACGAGGATGTGAATATAAACTTATTTCTTGACGGTGAATAAAAAACGGGGATGCGGATGGGAAATGAGATGTACATCCCGCCTCATTGTCATGGCTAACTGTCGTTATTTCGTGTTAAGACGCATGCTTAAAAATCCATCTATTTTTAATGGTTTTATTTGTATGATATTTTTATTTTCTTTCATTTTATAGAAATTACAAATGATCGATTAGTAAATTAATTATTAGTCCTGCCACAAAGCGCAGCTTGGTTATTATTAAAATAATAATTGGTTTAGAGGGTGTTTGGATTTGCGTTTGAAAAAGTGCTGTAATGTTTTGGAAACTAATAATCAGATAATAGCTGTAACAAAAAGTGCTGTAGGAAATTTAGTGTTTGGTTTAGCTTCTGCTGTTTGCTATCATAATTATCAAATAATCAGTTTTTAAAGTGTTTGGATTTGCGTTTTTTACTTGTAAAATGACTAAATAATCACTTATTAAACAAATAAACTACATTTTTTAACTTATGAAAAAGTGTGGTAAGATTAACGCTAAACGCAAATAATCACTTATTAACGTATGCAATCCAAACACTTTAAACTAATTATTTGCGTTATCGTAACGTAATAAGCTGATAATCTGGTTCATAACGCAAAACCAAACACCCTCTTATTATGAAAAAATCAATATTTTTTCATGGTTTTACGTTTTCGTGTTCAATGTTATTTTTTTCCAGAAAAGTTCTCACGTTAATTTTTTTATAGTTTTGTAAAATTTGACTATTAAAGTCCAGTTATAATTGGTAAACCGAGTTTTTAAAAACTAAAAAATGATGTTCTAATAGGCAAATTTCACAAAACCAGTAAGAAACAATAAACTTAAGGACTTTTCTGTGAAAAATTAACATAAACAGATGAAAACATAAAAATGTTAGATTTTTTTATAATAAACTCAGTAATAATATATAAATTTAAACACTTATCGGGGCTCCGGCCACAAACTTCAATGTCTACGAAAGTACGAATGAAGTAAAGTAGGGATGTGTGGAATGACCGAAAAACCGAACCGAAACCAGAACCGAACCAGAACCGGAACCGATTGGAACCGATTTATAGTATTCGGTTCGGTTATCGGTTCTTATAATCTTCAATATTCGGTTCTCGGCTATTCGGTTATTGGTTCTGCGGGTATCGGTTTTATCGGTTATAGAACCGATTATTTGAAAAGCTCATAATATGCAAATTAAGAAATGATTTAAAAGCCCACAATGTGAAAACCAAAAAAATCATTTGTTGGAACAATATTTTTAGGATGGTGAAACTACAAAATTTATATGAAAACATCATGATCGACACTTCTCTTATTATATTTTCATGTTTTTTTGTTTATATCGTGTTATAATAGATAGAATTATATACATTTTTTAATTTTCGGTTCTAATCGGTTCCGTACCCGAAATACCCGTACCATAACCGAACCGGAACCGGAACCGCATTATAATTATTGGTTCGGTTATCGGTTCTTACAATCTTTAATATTCGGTTTCGGTTAAATCGGTTCCGGTTCGGTTCGGTCCGGTTCCGGAACCGTTTACATCCCTAAAGTAAAGCAGTGAACACTACCCCAAAGCCCAAAACCCACCCGAAATAGAAAAATATATCCGTTAGGATTAACACCTTGAATCAACGGCTGAGATTTCTTTTAGATTCAAAAATAATCAAATCCCCTTTAATTTCACACGATTCTCTCTTCTCCACATTTGAACTCTCTCTCTCTCTCGTTCTCCATCGTTGCGCTCCTCCGATCTATCCCGTTTGCGGCATTTTCTCTGAAGATTTTCATCAGCTAATTCTAGTTTTCTGCAAATTCATGGCAGGTAACTTCAATTTTGTTTGATCATTTGAGTTTCGTATTCTTTAATGGATTCAGTTCTTGACTGTAGTATTCTTTGTGATTCATTCTTATTTCGTGAACTTTTTTAGATAAGATTGGAGAAGTAGAAACGCTGACTATGAATTTGAAGCTTTTGAAACTTGATCCGGATCAAACCCTAGAAGAATCCTCAAATTGTGATTCAGGTTAAAATTATATGCGCTGAATGTTTTGTTTGCTTTTGTTTGTTACTACTTATTAGTTCTGTTAGAAAACCTAGAAAAATCCCCAAATTGTGAGTCGTAGAATCTCTACTGCCCTCACACACGTTCTCATACATAAAATACAAGTCGATCTGTGGTTTTCGTGTTATTGCTTAACATTTGTGTTTGAATTGGATGTATTCTGTTTCGTGTTTGAATTTCAGAAAATGTTGAATGCAATGGGGATGAGAGTAACAGTGATATGCAGTCTGAGCAAGAGCTGCAAACCCTTCCTATATTCGAAAAATTCGAAAAGTTGAGCAACAAAGTGATGGTATTGAGTTACAGAAAAAACTTTGTTTCTTTTGTTATGCAAATAATGATCTTAATTTTATATATATGCTTATTAAAATAAAAGATGTTACACTTGTTTTGTTTCAGAATTTGAGAAAAGAACATATAGCACTTTGCAATGAAGTGAAAAGCATTACTTCAGATTCTTTTCCTGGCTCTGAAGTTTTTACTGCTCTTCAGAGTCTTGGTAAGTTCCTTGCACTTCCAATTTAATATTTAGTTCTCTTTGTGTTTGCTAATTGCCTTTGGTGTACATGATATAATTGGGTATTGTGGTGTTTTGGATATAAGGTGAGGAACACGAGACATTGAAGAAAAGGTATCAAAATGTATCAAGAAGATGCCATCTAGAGTGCACAGAGAGAAAACGACTTTACAATGAAGTGATTGAACTGAAAGGGAACATTAGGGTCTTCTGTAGATGTAGACCATTAAACAATGATGAGATTGCAAAAGGGTCTACTTCAGTTGTTGACTTTGAATCAGCTCAGGAAAATGAGCTGAAGATAACTGGAGCTGATTCGTCAAAAAAGCAATTCAAGTTCGATCATATTTTTCGACCTGAAGATAACCAAGGTAATTGCAGATATTTGGTAATTGTTTCATTCTGATTTAGTCTGTTAAGTTATATTGCATTTCTTGTTACAGATGCTTGTGTTTTACTATGTTTGCAGAGGCTGTTTTTGCACAAACTTCGCCCCTAGTAGTGTCAGTACTTGATGGATTCAATGTCTGTATCTTTGCATATGGACAAACTGGAACTGGCAAGACATTTACGATGGAAGGTAATGCTGAAAACAGGGGAGTTAACTACCGCACCTTGGAGGAATTGTTCAGGATATCTGAAGAAAGAAATGATATCATGAGATATGAACTATTTGTAAGCATGATGGAGGTATACAATGAGAAAATAAGAGATCTCTTGGTTGAAGATACCGACCATCCTGCTAAAAAGTAAGTTTGTTGTGACATATTATCGTACTTAAATTTTCCCCTATACTCACTGAGAAGAATACATGCCCATAAGATGGCGATTACTGATTACAATACACTTTACGTCTTTACTAAGAAATCACTATTTAGTATATTCTGCTTATGTTTCCCTCCCATCTTACTCTAAATCGCAAGTGATACCGATAGTGCTATTTGGTTTGCCTTGATAAACGCTATTTGGAAGATGATATCCACAAAAGGACAGCTGAAATAATGCGATAAGAAGAATACATGCCCATAAGATGGTGATTATAATGCCCTTTACTAAGAAAACACTGTTTAGATATTCTGCGTATGTTTTCCTCCCACCTTACTTTAAATTGTAAGTAATACCGATATTGCTATACAATTTGCCTTGATTACTGCTATTTGGGATATGATATCCACAAAAGGACAGTTGAATCATGTAATACATGATAATGTTACTGTTTCTATGTCCTGTGCTCTATTGAGTACATCTATATATCTTTTAAAAGCAAGTAATAGGTTACAAACTACAGAGGCTTATTTCAAATAAAAATCTAGAGAACATGATTAAGAATTAGTTTGCAGATGAAGTGGTTAGTGTACTTTAGAAGAGGTTGACTGAGTGTCTCATATCTAAACACAGGTTGGAGATAAAACAATCAGCAGAAGGAACTCAAGAAGTTCCTGGACTCTCTGAAGTGCCTGTGCACAAGACAGATGAAGTTTGGGAACTGCTGAAGTGTGGGAGTCGTGTTAGATCCGTTGGATCAACTAATGCCAACGAGATTAGTAGCCGTTCTCACTGGTACCCTTTCAATCTTTCATACCCTAATATTCACTGTCAGCAATTGAGAATTTTTGAATTCTAAAGGTCAATTCTGAATCATACCTTCATTTGCTTACCGAAAATCTTCTGGTACAGCTTGTTGCGTGTAACTGTTCGTGGGGAGAACTTGGTCAATGGACAGCGAACTAAAAGCCACCTTTGGTTAGTAGACTTAGCTGGAAGTGAACGTGTGGGAAAGATAGAGGTTGAAGGTGAGAGACTAAAGGAATCCCAGTTCATTAATAGATCACTATCAGCATTAGGCGATGTAATTTCTGCTCTTGCATCAAAGACAGCCCACATTCCTTACAGGTGTGTCTCTCACCTTCCCTACATCCTGGCCTATTACTAACGTTATCATTTCTTTTAATCTTGTTTCTACTACTTTTTGGCCATATCAGAAACTCGAAGCTTACCCATATTTTGCAGAGCTCCTTAGGTGAGTTTCTTGGGTGTATTCTTTTTATCTTTTAATTCATATTTTATGATATTTATTTAAATCCCAATTGTTGCACATGTAAAAACCTACAATATTTTCTGCTGACGATCTCCATTGGAGCAGGAGGTGATTGCAAGACTTTGATGTTTGTCCAAATTAGCCCAAGCTCAGCAGACCTGGGAGAAACCATATGCTCTCTCAATTTTGCAAGCCGTGTGAGAGGGGTTGAGCATGGCCCTGCTCGCAAACAAACAGACATCAGTGAGCTGTTCAAGTATAAGCAGCTGGTAAATTGCATTGGAATCAAGTTACTTGCAAAAAAATTATGCTTCTCTACCCTGACTTAATTTGGTTTTTCGTTTTTATTTTTGTTAAACAGGCAGAGAAAGCAAAGCATGATGATAAAGAAACAAAAAAATTGCAAGATAGTGTTCAGTCTTTGCAATTACGTCTTACTGCAAGAGAACACATTAACAGAACTCTCCAGGAGAAGGTGAGTTAGTTACTTGTGATAATTAATAAAATGGCTAATTTTCAAGATACAGTTAACGATCTATCAACTGTTATTTGTGTTTAATCGTAGGTACGGGATCTTGAAACCCAACTAGCTGAAGAGCGGAAAACGAGACAAAAACAGGAGAATAGAGCACTTGCTGTGGTATCTTCACAGTCTTCGTTTTCATCCTTAAAACAAGGTCTTGGTACTATATCAGAGAAGAGACCACCCTTATGCCCTTCTACGAAGTTGAGGCTTCCTCTTCGGAGGATCACAAATTACATGCCTTCTCGTCAATCCCCTGTTTCCTCGCAAAAACCCGAGTCTGTTATGTATCAGATCTCAAACGAGGACAAGGAGAACCTGTCGGGAACATCAAACATGAAACCTCTTTCGAGAGCTAGACGGGGGTCCCTTGCCATAAAACCTGCTCCTCCAATGACAAATCACGTGCTGAAACCAAAACGAAGGGCTTCCATTGCCACCTTCCATTCAGAAACGAGCTCAAGCATGACTAGCACACCAACGAGCCGATCGAAAGCTGCTACTCGGATGAGGAGTGATCGAGTCATGGGCAGGCAATCATTCGTGTGGGACCCACAAAGAGTATGGCGCACGTCAAGGGTGCAATCACATTCTCCATTGGCACCATCAAAGGAAGCATCCAACTCTCGTGCAATGACTGTTGAGGTAACACCTGTCGCTGCACGAAGGATCAGTAAGTTTATGGGGAGCCCTCCTCCTTCACACGTTGTCGGGTCATGGAAGGCAAAGCATCCAGCGGCTGTCCCGTTGCAACGGAAACAGGTCCTTTGGAGTCAGCTAAAACAAAAAGGCATGAAGGATCAGCAAGTTAGGAAGTCCTTTGTACCCTGATCTCATTCTCGATCACGATCTTGGTCTCCTTTACATACATACATATATCTTACTTCAGGTCTTCTTTTTCTAAGCTTCTACTTACTCTGTGGATGTCATTTGCTTTTGTTGCTTGCTGAAAATATGTTTGAATGTTGGCAAAGTGTTTGTTTGATACTTTTAGGTTTTAAAGGCAATTCTCACTGTAAGGACTCAAATTTGTTTCAAAGCTTATTGCATGTTACTTTGGTCTTTTCAATAATCTTTGCATTTTTATTTTCTTTTTTGCTTATGTTGATCCCCTCGACCTCTAAAAATGTGTTTTGCCAAACTTTAGATACTTTAAATAATTTCTTCCCATTGACTTTTGTTTCAGGAGTGACTTTGTCATTTACATTAATTCATTATAGAAATAGATCCCAATATACTTGAAATTGAAATCTTGTTGTTTCAAGAAGTCAACAATATGCCAAATCAGTATAGAAATAGATCCAAATTTAGTTGAAACTTAAGATCTTGTGAACATAAGAACACTTTGATGAATAGGGTATGAAAATTTGCTTAATGCAGATGCTACAAATACTAACAAAACATATATTGAACTGAACTAGACCTTGTACCATTTGATACGGTTCTCGGATCTTGGTTTTATTCTAATCGTTTTGGCTTCATAGTATGGTCTGGTTTTGTATTTTTGATGTAAAAAAGTAGGGAAACCAGACCTTAAGCTTTACTTTACTGGTACCCTTTTACTAGGATTCACATATTTTTTCATTTTTTGGTCTCGTTTCATTTTTTGGTTTCCATCCCTTTTTGTTCATGTTTCGGATTAGATTCCGGTTTGGTTTTAGATTGTTGCACACACCTAGCTCCAATTTGTACTAGAATCATAAATTACTGCAACACATATGCATACATACGTACGTACATATGTACATACATACGTACGCACTTCGTAACCTAAGCAATAATTTCTGGAGCTAATCTTTGGCACCACCTCTTGCATCTTTTCCATAGCACCACCATGCTCCAATGGAAGCACTTCTTTAATGATCTTGTCTACAAAAATTCCTCTATTTAATCCTTCATATTTCCCTGTCAATTCAATATAGCAAAAAAGTATTCCCTGGATCTTAGTAGCTTGTGTTAACAAGTCGAGCAATTAGCGAGCTAATCAAGTTCAAGCATAAGTATTTTCGAGCTCGAGTTGAACTTGAACATCAAATTATGCTCGAATAATTTCAAGAGTTGAACTTTAAAGTAGTAACATTTGGCTGGCCTCGTTCGAGAGGTCATTCAATTACTCGAGTCAAACGAGCCAGTCGGCCGAGCCAAGTTTAGAAAGAATATGAATAACATTAAAAACTCATATTTAGATTGTAATTTCACATGTGTTCATCTGTATACATGTGTATATGCAAATAATATGTATGCATATGCATATAAAACCTGTGTTTGCATATGAACATGGTGCGCACGTGTATAACATTCTTACATGGTTTTCTAGTGTTCGAATCTAATATTCTTTTCAATTGATCTCTATTCAGTAACTAAATAACAATAAAAAAAAAATGTTCTGATGTATATCTATCTATTCTATTAAATGACTAACTAAATGTCGTTACACTTGAATCGAATGACATTTGTCTTCACAATGATATGTCATGTGTACTTTACTATTTTTACTATCAGAGAGTGTTTGGTTTTGTGTTATGACTGAGATTATTAGATTATTACGTTACAATAACGTAAATAATTTGTTTAAAGTGTTTGGATTGATTATATTAATAAATGATTATTTGTGTTTAGAATCAATCATACAACACTTTTTCATAAGTTAAAAAATGTAGCTTATTTGCTTAATAAGTGATTATTTGGTCATTTACAAGTTAAAACGCAAATCCAAATACTTTAAGGACTGCTTATTTGATAATTGTGATAGCAAACAGCAAACCTAAAATAAACATTACAATTCTGACAACACTTTTTTTACAACAATTATCTTAATATTAGTTTCCATAAATGTTGCAGTACTTTTTCAAACGCAAATTCAAACACCCTCTGAATATGTCCGCAATTATAATTGATTTTATTTTTGGGATCATTGTGCAAAAATCCCCAAGTTGAAACATTTCTGTGATTAAAACCTCTAACGATTTTTCATTGCACAAACACCCCCAATCGGCAAAATCTCACGGAACTCGTACCGGTTGTAACCGATTGAAAGTCGTAGGCCGCCGTCGACAAGTCATCAATTTTTACCAGAATTTTAGCGAAAAAGTAAATTCCAACATAAAAGAACACATATTTGAACAAAGAAATTAACAATAAATGTGAATTTGAATAATAAAACACAGACAAATGA
Source organism: Centrapalus pauciflorus (assembly GCA_020465985.1). NCBI lineage: Eukaryota > Viridiplantae > Streptophyta > Magnoliopsida > Asterales > Asteraceae > Centrapalus > Centrapalus pauciflorus. The sequence continues at coordinate 17,408 of JAANYP010008240.1, forward strand.
GTTTGCTAAAAAGAAGATTCTTCGGAGACGAATGATTGATTAGCAGATTGCAATCGGTTCATCAGGTTGCAAGTCACTTCTTTTGGGAAAAACCCAATGTTGCAAAAATCGGCCTAGTCGGCCGATTAATCGGCGACTAGGCGGGAAGCGGGATACCACCGCTACGACTTGGACCTGATCGGACTAGTTAGGCGGCGGCGGTCAAAGGCGGACCTAGGCGGTCAAAGGCGGTTGAAGTCAAGGTCAAAATCGGCCTTGAATATATAACTTGGTGATGAAGAAGTGGGACGAGAGAGGTATAAACCTTATGATGTCGAGAGTGAGACCAAGGAGGCGGCAGCGGCGGTCGACCGGAGAGAGAGCAGCAGCGGCCGGCCGTAGAGAGAGAGCAGTGGCGGCGGAGAAGGAGAAAAGGCAGCGCAGAAAGAGAAAGGAGAGGAAGCGTCAATTTTTTTCTAAAAAACCCAAAACAAATCCATATTTAATAGGGAAGGCAGAAAGGAGACGACACATCATTTTATTATAAATTAGTTACCTCTATTATTATTATTATTATTATTATTATTATTATTATTATTATTATATATATATATATATATAATATAAAATCTAATTAAATTTAGATTGTTACTTTAAAAATATTTAAATGATTTACCTTGAGTTCTAATTATAAAATAGTATTGGTTATTATTTGATCATTTTTTACTAACCTACATGTATATCTTAGTATTTTTAATATGTTACATATATAATTATGAAATTTATACACTAAAAATTCCAATCCGACTACTCCCCGACTACTCCCCGCCTAGGCCGACTACTCCCTAGTCCCCAGTCGGCCGGCCCACTCCCGCCTAGCGATTTCTACAACATTGGAAAAACCTTATTTTGACAAGTTTTAGTCGGTTTGAGGTTTATTGTGCAATGAAATATGATTGGGGGTTTTAATCACAAAAATGATCCAACTTCAAGGTTTTTTTACACAAATATCCATTTATTTTTCTTCCAGTTACCTCGGATTTCTGCGAACCAATGCTAAAGTAGATAAGTTAGATTTTCATTATTACATTTTTTTAATATTTCTGTGCATTCAAGCACGTATTCTTGAATGAAAGCAATGCTTATATCCTCAAGCTCATATACCCATATATATCTATTCTATTAAAAGAGTAAATAGATGTCATTGGGCACCAAACTAGAGTGCCACTTGGCATAACGTGGATACGACACGTGTATAATCTATAATTTCCATATTAAAATAAAATTACATTAATTAAATTAATTTAGAAATAAAATATCTTCCTATTATTTTGGATTTCAAATTTAAATTTGAGTATATAACTCCTATTATTTTGGATTTCAAATTTAAATTGGAGTCTATAACTCCTATTATTTTGGATTTCAAATTTAAATTTGTATCTATAACTCATATTTTGTTGGCTTCTTATCCAAACTTCTTAGCTTTTATAAATTTTTTTTTCTTTTTTTGGTTATTATTTAATTTTAGTTATGTATTTTACATTTAACCCATTTTATATATTTTCTATAATTACTTTAACAGTATAATATTGCTATTTTATTTGTAATTTCTGTATAATTTTTTAGATATATATATATATATATATATATATATATATATATATATATATATATATAGTTTTGAAAAAATAAGTTATCTACTATTCCGTATAGTACACGGGTAATATATATATATATATATATATATATATATATATATATATATATATATATATATATATATATATATATATATATATATATATATATAGATAGAGAGAGAGAGACACACACACCCTTAATCAAAACTAATATTGTAATGTTATTTAGTATGTATGTCATAAATATGTATATTTTACAGCAGATGTTAGTGGTTAGTTATCAGCACCATTATTAGACACCATTGGCAAGGCCGAACCTAAGGAGAAACGCTCTTGGCAAGACTCGAACTCGAGACCTAAACGAAGAAGAACTCCTTCCACCTTTGATGGTGGTCACTTGATCTAAGTCAAATGGTTTCATAAATATGTATTATAAATGTTTCTTTTAAAAAATAGGGTAAATTACAAATTTCGTCCCTGTGGTTTATAGCAAATTACGGATCCCGTCCCTCTATAGAAGAAATTACAAATTCGATGTCTGTGGTTAACATTTTGTTACGGATTTAGTCCTTTGACCAGTTATTTTTTTAAATATGACAATTTTACCCTTCATTAAATAATAAAAATAAGTAATGAACTTTTATTTATTTTACAAAATTAAAAAACAAAAATAAAAAAATGATTAAAGCTCTCTCTCTCTCTCTCTCTCTCTCTCTCTCTCTCTCTCTCTCTCTCTCTCTCTCTCTCTAGAATGTAGTACTGGTGTGGTCATGAGGAATCGGGCCCAGGACCGGTCTTCTTCCCATCAGCCAAGTTCTTCATCCGGTCCTTGAAAATCGAAATGAAGAAGCCAAGCCTCCATCTCAAGTCATAGGCTTGTAAACCGATAACCGCTCCTTCAGACCACACAAATCTAAATTGCTGAACCTAGCAAAGACTGCAAGAGAAACAAAAATGGGCATGGAAAATAATTGATCACTTGGAATTGGTCCTAGTACCACCAAGATCCGACACAAAAACACAGCAATTGCTCTCCGTGAACCCAACCATTCAATTCTAATCATAGATTCATAGTTTTTTCTTTGTTCATTCTCTTTACAAGCTATACAAGATCCACAAAACAGAGGAGAGAGAGAGAGAGAGAGAGAGAGAGAGAGAGAGAGAGAACCTGTGGATTTAACTTGATTTGGGTAGAGGGAGGTTGATGATCTTGAGAGGATTCACTAACAGCCGAAACAAGTCGAACTCCATTGTTGAATCTGGTTCGATAATCATGATCATGATCACCATGGATGAAGATACCAGAAACGTTATTCAAGATTCTACATTGGTGTTGGTCTTGATTATCGTTGAAGCTGCAGGTTTGAAGATGATTATTTAAGATTCCACTTTGGTGGTCTTCTTGACGATCACTACCATGATTCCAGTAACTTTCTCCACCACCCGCCATTGATAATGCTTATCTAAATAACGCAAGATGAAGAAATCAAAATCTTGAGTGACAATCTTGGGTGTGGTGAAGAAGAAGAAGAAGGAGAGAGAGAGAGAGAGAGAGAGAGAGAGAGAGAGAGAGAGAGAGAGAGAGAGAGAGAGAGAGAGAGAGAGAGCTTTAATCATTTTTTTATTTTTGTTTTTTAATTTTGTAAAATAAATAAAAGTTCATTACTTATTTTTATTATTTAATAAAGGGTAAAATTGTCATATTTAAAAAAATAACTGGTCAAAGGACTAAATCCGTAACAAAATGTTAACCACAGACATCGAATTTGTAATTTCTTCTATAGAGGGACGGGATCCGTAATTTGCTATAAACCACAGGGACGAAATTTGTAATTTACCCTAAAAAATATGTTTTGTCTTCCAATGCTATTATGAAACTAATTTATTACCTGTACACTACACAAGATACTTAAATAATTGGGGTTTCTAAAATACGTATAAATTTTAAAAAGTTATTATAAGAACAACAAATAAAACAATATTACACTGGTAAAGAGATTTTTAAAAACATATAAAACAAGAAATTAAAAAAATAAAGAGATATCACTAACAGGAGAACAGAAAGCGAAATTTATGGTGGAAATAATAGAAACCCTAGGCTTTAGAAGTTAAATGAAGTGGGGATGAGGAGAACATTAGGTGATTTTGTAACATGCCACTAACATATACTCGTGAACCATTCTTTATAAAACATCTGATAATTTATATTATTATTAGTTTTCCATTTAGAAAAGTGTTGCAACGTTTTAATACATAATAATCAGATTATTGGTGTAATAAAAAGTGCGACTGAAAGTTTAGTTTTTGGATTAGCTTATACTGTTAGTTATCACAAATATTAAAATACTCAAATTTTAAGTATTTGCATTTGTGTTTTAAACTTGTGAAATTACCAAAAATGACATTTTTATATAATCATGAAATCCCTTAATTTAATATGTATTTTAGCTTAAGATATAATATTTTTATTTATAATTATTTATCAATAAACATTTTAATAAGTTTTTCATCAAAAAAATAAATTTTTAAATATAATAATTTATAAATTGAATTCTAAGCTAATAAAAGTACAATTTAAAAAATAAAAAATTATAAGAGAAATACAGTAACATAACAAAGAGTCAAAAATACTAAAATTTCAAATGTAAACAAACAGTTGAAACAAGAAAATAACAAGACTAGCATAATATTCTTAATGGGATTGCACTAAGCCCTTGTTTGATTTAATGTCTAATGTCTTAATTGTCTTTAATCTCTATTTTGGTCAACAAAATTTAACATCATCTCTTTATTAAACAGATGTAATAAGACATTAAACATCTAATCATTTAAAAAACAAACGAGCCCTAAGGGGGTATTAGGTTTAGGTTAAACATGATGGTAGAATTGTCAATTTATAACTAAAAACAATTGTTGTATCCTTACAGCAACAAAAATGTTGTCGCAAAAGAATAATTGTAAAAATACCACCTATCGCAAATAAGCAGTTATCAAAAATTACCATCCAATCACTTTAAACTACTTATTTATGGTATTGTCACGTAATAATCAAATAAGCAATCTTAACAAGCAAAACCAAACGTCGAATTTTATAAATAGAGTAAATTACACAAATGGTCCTTGTGGTTTAGTGGCTTTTACGGATTTACAATTCATATTTATGAAACCATTTGACTTAGATCAAGTGGTCACTGTCAAAGGTGGAAGGGGTTCCTCTTCGTTGAGGTCTCGAGTTCGAGTCTTGCCAAAAACGTTTTCCCTTAGGTTCGGCCTTGCCAAGGGCGTCTAATAATGGTGTTAATAACTAATCACTAACATCTGCGGTAAAAAAAATACATATTTATGACATGCATACTAAATAACAGTTCAATATTAGTTTTGATTGAGGGCATATATATGTAATATACTAGTATATTACCCGTGTACTATATGGAATACTAGATAACTTATTTTTTCAAAACTATATATATCTGAAAAATTATTACAGAAACTACAAATAAAATAGCAATATTATAATGTTAAAGTGATTATAGAAAATATATATAATGGGTTAAATGTAAATTACATAACTAAAAATTAAATAATAACCAAAAAAAAGAAAAAAAAAATTATAGAAGCTAAGAAGTATGGATAAGTAGCCAACAAAATATGTGAGTTGTAGATTCAAATTTAAATTTGAAATCCAAAATAATAGGAGTTATAGACTCCAATTTAAATTTGAAATCGAAAATAATAGGAGTTATATACTCAAATTTAAATTTGAAATCCAAAAATAATAGGAAGATATTTTATTTCTAAATTAATTTAATTAATGTAATTTAATATGGAAGTTATAGATTATAGGGTAAATTACAAATTTCGTCCCTATGGTTTATAGCAAATTACGGATCCCGTCCCTCTATAGAAGAAATTATAATTTCGATGTCTGTGGTTAACATTTTGTTACGGATTTAATCCTTTGACCAGTCATTATTTTTTAAATGACCATTTTACCCTTGGCATAATTATATTCTTTTTACTAAAAAGAAAGTTCATTACCTATTTTTATAATATTCTCAAGGGTAAAATGGTTATTTAAAAAATAATGACTGGTCAAAGGACTAAATCCGTAACAAAATGTTAACCACAGACATTGAATTTGTAATTTCTTCTATAGAGGGACGAGATCCGTAATTTGCTATAAACCACAGGGACGAAATTTGTAATTTACCCTAGATTATATATGTGTCGTATCCATGTAATTAAAAAAAGTTAGGGACGAAATCCGTAATGGCCACTAAACCACAAGGACCATTTGTGTAATTTACTCTTATATATAGAAAATTAGTTTCGAGTATTTTTAATTCCACTAATGTGGGGACCACAAAACCAGTTACAAGTGTATGCATCAAATGTATATCTGTATATATTTATATCTATCTATACTATTAAATGAATAACATTTTTGTCATTTGTCGTCACCTTATAATGCCATGTGGCTTCATATCCGATTGACATATGTAATTTTTTTATTTTTTCTAAATATAAATATCTATTTCTTTTTAAAAGCCTAAAAATGTTCCTATTCTTAAGGATCTATAAAAAATTTTAAATTACCCAATCAACATTTAAAAATTACTAACTAATTATAATAATGATAATAAACTTTAATATTGTTATCGACTGTCTTTTTCGTTTAACTAACTTATACTTAAAAGTAATTATAATAAAATATGTTAAGTATCATAAGTATAAAAAGATTCAATTTATCAAATTTAATGTTAATTTGTAATTTTTAGTTTATATAATTATTGAGAAAAAAATATTTATTAAAGTTATCCGTGTAATACACGGGTTAATAAACTAGTATATTACTAAAGCAAAATATTACTGCCACGTGTCGTTCTCACAGCTCTCCAAGATTTCATTTTTCCGCTCGTTTTTCCTAATATAACTCTCTAAATTAACTCATCTAATTTACTTTAAAATTTAAATATTTAAATGGAAACTAATATAATTAAACAAATTTAAATACTTCCTTATTATACCTCTAATTTACCTCAAATGATTTATCTAAAATGATCTAACTGATTTATAGTTTTTTATTTTTCATAAATTTAAACTAAAGGTTAAATACTTGATCATATATTAAATGTATTAACTTAAAATCCATTTTCATTCTTAAATTTTGTACATTAACATTTATTATTATGTTAACAATCGTAATTGATTTAAATTTTCGTTCATAATCAATTGAATCAAAAAAATTTCTTATATATGAAAGCATGATTTTATAATTTTAGTTATTTATCTATGTCAGTTAATATCAAAATATTCTTGCTTTATTATTTTTTGTAATAATATTTTAAGTTATTACATTAAAAAAATATATTTTTCTTACATATGCTTATTACATAAAAATTAAAAGTTAATCATATTTAATTTGATTCTAATTTTCATACAAGAAATGCAAATGAATCCATAAACCCTAATCAAAATACGAGAAATGTTCGGATCACTCCGTTGATCGCCGGTGTATCGTATTGCTGGCGGCGGCGCTCCTGGAACCTAGTAGACAAATCATGTCCAGCGTGTTCTCTAGACCTACTTCGCTTCTTCCTTCACCGCTGTCGGTTGTTGAAGAGAATGATGAGCAGGTCCATACTATCCGGTGGCGTAAGGGTGAATTGATCGGTTGCGGGGCGTTTGGTCGAGTCTATATGGGAATAAATCTTGATTCTGGAGAGCTTCTTGCTGTTAAACAGGTTTAAATTTTAATTTTCTTTTCATACATCGATTTGAGTTTTGATATTGATTAATTTGTTTTCAGGTTATAATTGCGGAGAACGGTGCATCGAAAGACAAGACTCAGGTTTGCATAATGTGTTTGTTTGCATGTATGGAATTACAAATTTAAAGCTGATGCTTTATAATAATGAATGCATTTATTACATTTTAATTTGCAAAAATTTTCAAATTTTAATATAGTTTTGAGGGTTTTATCCCCCAATCCAAGTTATTCTATTTTATTGATGTTTTGTAAATTTCTTTTGTCCAGAAGAGAAGATTGTATAAGTTGAAAATTTTATCCCTCTTTGTCTCTGTACATGGATACATAATTGGTAGAGTAATTTAATTGGCAATTATCACCAATGGTGATTGCTGCTTTCTGCTACTTCATTCCAAGTCATTGAATTATCCTTCAGTGCTTACTTAGCTCAATGAGTTTTACAAGCAGGTTCAGATAAGGGAGCTTGAAGAAGAAATTAAGCTTCTTAAGAATCTTTCTCATCCAAACATTGTTGTAAGTGCAATCTCATTGAGTTGCTACGAATGTTGGCTCTTTAGTCTTTGCTAAACTAATGTCGTTACTTCTTGGTACTTCAGAGATATCTTGGAACGGTACAGGAGGAGGAAACATTAACTATTCTTTTGGAATTTGTTCCTGGAGGATCAATTTCGTCTCTTTTAGGAAAATTTGGACCCTTCCCTGAAGCTGTATATACTTGTTAGTTTTCAATTGCACTTTTATTCATTTATTTTATTAAATGATTGATTATCTGTTTCTCCAAGCAGGTTATACGAACGTACACAAAACAATTATTATTGGGGCTTGATTACTTGCACAAGAATGGTATCATGCACAGGGATATTAAGGTGCATCTTCTGTCTTATTTCATTTTTTTTGCTTCATCATAGTACAATGAAGTGTACATATCTTTTCATGTTCAGGGAGCAAACATCCTTGTTGACAATAAAGGATGCATTAAGTTGGCTGATTTTGGTGCATCGGAACAAGTTGTTGAGTTGGTAAGCCCATCTTCTGCCTCACCTTTATCAATAGATATATTTCTATAGCCAAGAATGATACATGATCTAATACCTATGTTTTGGTCAGGCTAACGGTTTAGGTGCGAAGTCAATGAAGGGAACTCCGTATTGGATGGCTCCTGAAGTTATACTTCAAACTGGTTATAGCTTGTAAGTACAATTATACTGAATTCTTGTGTTTGCAGTGGAAGTCATAATGTAGATTTAAACTTAGACATTGAATTTCCTGATTCCTCTTTTTTTTTTTTTTTTTTTTTTTTTTTTTTTTTTTTTTTTTTTTTTTTTTTTTTTTTTTTTTTTTTCCCTTCCTGTTTTTGATTTTGAAGATTCATTGATGAGATTTCATTAACCTGTGATTTATACTCGAACAGTTTATATCCTGCAACACTTCCTGTCTTTACTTATTGGTATTGAGTTGCAACAGTTGGTGCAAATTGGGAGAGAATAAAGTCTAGTTAGTGTCATTAAGTGTGGCACAATTTACAATTGTGCAATAAGTGCTATATTACAACATATAAAATGTGGTATTCTAGGTCTAGTTTAATACTTCTATAAAAGTTAGGAAATGCTTTGTTGTGTAGAGTTGATTATGATTTATGTCATTAAAGTCTAAAGAATTGAGCTATTACTATGTCCCGTAAGTTCTCATTCGACTCCATGCATATATCACAAAACTCTTTTCACTAAGTGTGATGTCTATTAGCGAAATGTTTCTGCAATTTCTGTCATCACATGTATGTGCTTATATGAAAGAAGTCTTGCACTGTGCTTTTTCTATTGTACCCAAAGTTTCTATTCTGTGAGAAGATAAAAATATTTATCTTTCTTATTTTAAGGAATACATGTCCATAGGGACAGCAACAATGAAAGGTATGATAGAGGAGGTATTGCTTGAAAAAGGGCTTTTTTCTTGAAAAATGATTTAAGTTTTTGTAATTTGAGCATACAATATTTGGTTAGGTTTTTAATATTTGTCATTGAAGATATATACCAAAGCATTCTTCGATCTCTAAGTCTGATGTTCTGAAATGGTTGTAGTACCATTTCTTTTTACCGAGTTATACACTTAAATTAACTATGAAGCTAGCATGTTTGTCATTAGTGTTTTCTGGTATGCTTTTTAACGCCAGTAGTTTGGATGTGTGACTTTTGTGGCACGTCAATCAACAATGGAGCATTAATGTTCTATGTTATACACTTATACCATATATATCGTAGCTTCAGTTATATTATCTGTATATGTTTTTTCATTTTCTAGACGTGACTACTGCATCCTCCTCTACCATTTTTCCATAGTAGACTGTCTTTGGTCATTGCAGACATCAAGTGCATTTGTCTATTCAGAAAATGTTGAAGTGTAGGTTTGATTTATCATCATGTGATAATGTGGATCATGAATAAAAGATAATTCTAAATAACATAGTACAGGGTAGGCAAAGATCGTCTCTAGTTGAGGTAGTCAAAAAGCTTTTGTTCATGTAAAAATTAAGTTGAGGTGTTGAAAGGAATGAAGTCAAAATAGCAAGCTATTGCTGACTTGCAACTTCATACCTATGGGTTTTTTTTTAATAATCTTTGAATAGCTACTTCCACTTTTAGTCCAGTCGGATATAATTCTAAATATTTTTCTAAATAGTGTTTTGTTATTTATATGTTCCTTAGTTAAGTCGTAATAAGGTACAAATCTATGAACCCAATGCCCAACATCTTATTTCATATACCACTTATTAGTTATGATTTGTTCATTTATTCTGACTGGAGTCTTGGATAAGCTGCTCAGTTTCTTTCTCTTCTATCACCTTTCAGCTCTGCTGACATATGGAGTGTGGGGTGTACGGTAATCGAGATGGCTACAGGAAAGCCCCCCTGGAGCCAACAATTTCAAGAGGTACCCTTCAAGTTACCTTTTCTGAACACCAAGATATAGATAATTAGGTTATAAGTTATGGTCGCTGCTTCATATACCATGTGATGACCACATCTGTATTTCAGGTTGCAGCTCTTTTTCATATTGGCACTACAAAGTCTCATCCTCCAATTCCTGAGCATCTTTCTCTTGAGGCACAAGGTTTACTTCTGAATTGCTTACACAAGTATGGATATCTAACCATTTCATTCTACTTATATTTTAGTGTTTTTGAAAGCTTAAATAAAATGATTGCTTTGAGGGTATGGTACTGTCATCGGAAATAGTATATTTTGAAGGGTTATTATTGAAAAAACCATTCAAACTTTCACAAACTTTTTGGTTTAACCACTATTATTTTTTCAACTGAACAAAATATTGACCTGTCTTGTCTTATTCAAAAGTAGGGAAAAATGACCTTTAACCGGCTGGGTAGGTAAAATCTATCTGTGTTGGAAGGCGGGTAAGGATGCTAAGCTGAGTTGGGACCGGCTATAAGATGATTAATAACTTAAATTGATTAACTAATAATTTCACAATTTCCAAGATCCGGGGTTTAGAACCCTAAAATTGGGGGTTTTTTTTTCTCATAGATTGCTTCTCAACTACAGCCGCCGTTCATTGCCCAGAGTTTCGTAAAAGGGAGTTGTGTCAAAGGAGATTCATGTGAGTATGCACACGGGGTGTTTGAATCTTGGCTTCACCCAACTCAATACAGAACTCGTTTATGCAAAGATGAAATTGGATGTGCCAGAAAAGTCTTTTTTTTTTGCACACAGAGTGGAGGAGCTCTGATTGGTGTACGCTTCCACCGGCTCAGCTCTGACATCACCAAAATCAGACTATTAATGCTATCGTCAGTTCAATGGAAATGGGTTCAGTGACTCCGTTGGCGCTTAGTTTAACTCATGCCAATGTCTCCTCCAGCGTCTCCGATGTGGCCGAACAAGGTGAATCATTTGACACCGTCGGTGCTGCAACTTCTGGGGAGTCGATTGAAGACGGCTTTGAGTGCGATATATTTTGAGATGGATATGGGATTGGTTGGATCCGAGACTACTATCAGAACTTGACAACAACAAAAACGACAAATGATCAATGATTTGTCAACTAATCTTTACAACAACAGATTTGGGGAACTGAACTTGAAACCAAAAAATCTTGATGATGTTTTTGGATCCGTTGATCAATCTTTACTGTCTCAACTTCATGGTTTATCACCAAAGGTATCATCTTCGATGACAATTACACCAACCCAATTGTAATCTCCAACTGGGCATCAATAATTCCATCAAAGTTTAAACCCTCTTCGACTCTTCGTGCATCCTACCCTCACCAAGCCAAGCTACTCATATTCTCCAGTGATAAAAACCGACGAGTTACGGGTTTAATTCTTTGATGGCACATTAAATGTCAACTTATTATTAGAAGTGGTATCCAGACCTTCAGCGATGAGAGGCTAGCAAAATTCTCTTCCGAAACTACTTCTAAAAGGGCAAGTTTATTGAGTTGCCCAATTGAAACCGGAATCGTCCCATTCAACATATGAAGACACTGAAAAGTCTTTAATGAAGCAAGGCTTCCGAGAGATGCTGGGATGGGACCTGTCAACTGGTTTGATGACAGAAGCAAACTGGTTAAAGCTGTTAATCTTCCCAAGGATCCTGGAATTGAACTGTTCATTAAGGTAGAGTTAAGTATATAACAAGGTGGAGTTGGGTATTTAACAAGGTATATGACACGTAGGACAACTACCGGTTGCTAACCATTATATTAGGTCATTTACCATGTTTTGAATAAGATAAGACCGGATGTCCAGGTCGGTGCTTTGTTCAGTTAAAAAAATGAGCGGTTAAACTGAAAAAAATATTGAAGTTCGAATGGTTTTTTCGATAATCCTATTTTGAAAGTTCTCTTTTTTGTATAATACTTATTCTATGTATACAACAAATTTCTTATATAGTAGCCATACTCATATAAAATTGTTATGGTTCTTTTCGTTTTGGTTTCTTTTTCTTTTCATCTGTTTCCAGACATCCAGTTGCACTAAATTTCTTTTAAATTTCAGAGTACCAGAGTTGAGGCCATCGGCTTCTAGTTTGCTGCAGGTGATTCTAGTTATGAATATTTTGTGATTTGATTGAAGTCTCAACTTATGTTGTTTAATACTTCTGCTTTATCGCTTGCAGCATCCTTTTGTTACAGGGGAATCTAAACTAAATTCTCTTGTTGGTACTCCTACTATGGTTAGTTCTTTGGCTCTTTGCCATCTATGTTTTCTGAATAATCTCTAGGGATAATATCATAAAATAGCAATGTACTTTCAGGTATGGTCTGTGTTGGGTATTATACTTTTTACAGTGATCCATTTTAGTAATTATACTTTTTTTATTGGTTCAATTTGGTATTAAACTTTCTGTATTGGTTCATTTTGGTAATAAAAGTTTTAATAGTGTATCCTTTTTGTAAGTTCTTTTTTGTTTGTGTAATGCCTAAAGCGAACCACTGTGAGATGTTTAGTACCTAAAACAGATAAAAAAAAAACTTCAATACCCAAAATGGACCAAATCTGAAAGTGTATAGCTATTTTGTGACATTATCCCTAATCTCTACTTTTCATCCCCTTATTATTTTTTAATTTACTGTGTATAGGAAAACAAGGAAGCTCCTTCCTCTTCCTCTTCCTGCACAAGCATCTTGGATCACTCGTAAGTATATTTATATAGATCTTTTTTATATACAGCGTCCATCTGGGTACACGGTTTAGTTACAGTACTTTATAAGTATTAGTATCATAAACGTCGTTAACAGAATTGAGAAATTTTTTGCCAGTGAAACAGTGCTATTAGCTTTTTGCAATATAGATAGGAAGACAAGTAATTTTGGATTGAAACTCTATGAAAAAGGAAAGGGTTAATGACATGTAATAGCTACGTACTTTCACTAATGTGTCTATTATTGTCACATACTTGTTTTTGTACTCAATTAATTGCTATACCTTTTTCGTTGCAATTTGATACTCTTATATCCTCCCCCCCCTAACAAAAAAAAAAAAAAAAAACTTTTGGGACCTATTTAGTGGTTAAGATTATTTTTCTTTTAATTCAACATTAACTAACAGGTTACAAGAATAAAATTGCAACAAATAGGCAGTATAATTTAATTTACAGGATGTCGGGTTGTAGTGTATTTCATGCCATTGCTACATAGGTCATGCAACTTTTTTTTACCAATTAAAATATTTTTTTCGTTGTAAAAGTATCAAGCGGGAACACTAAAAAAAGATGACTTTGTACCCAAAAAATATGACAATTAGTAACATTGATGAAATGTACGTGTCTGTGTTATCCCAAAAAAGAAGTTGCTTTTACTTTTTGAACGGTGGAAATAAGATAGCATGTTGTCTGCTTATGATTGTAAGGATGGTGATGGTATGATGCAGCATTAATTCTATTTCGCCCTCAATTAAATGACAACCAGGCCTGGTTTGCTTGACGTATGTGATCCGGGTACGCTCGACATCGATGATGAAATGTGCCAGATAGACGGAGATGATTTCATATATGCTGAAGAAGCAAAGTTGAGATCTGTTCCGATTCTTGATGACCTCAACAAGGTGGATTCTTTTTCTTTATAATCTGATTGAAGTTTTAACTTTTGTTGTTAAATATTTCTGCTTTATCTTTTGCAGCATCCTGTTGTTACAGGGGAATCTCGACGAAACTATATCGGTATCGCTACAAACGTTAGGGTGGCCCCAATGGCATGACATCTTCGTGGCCGGTGTGATTAGTTCACGGCATCACTATTCTATGATGTTTGGTATATATGCACTAGCTTTTGATTATTTTGTGAGGCGTATGGATCGATCTTAATTTTTTGTAATTTTTTAATGGCGGTCATGTAGTATAGTGTCCAGAGTTCTACTCGGGGCGATTACTCGTTGATCAGCCCCTCACTCAGGCAAATAGTAGCTAATAGGACTAAAATACCTGGAATCGGTCAAACCCAGACCAACTCGGTCTTTGGTCAAATCGATCAAAACTTTGAAGTTTGGAACAATTATGTTAGTGTTAGCGTTGTTTGTTTTTAGAGTTAAAATGTCTTCAGATTTATTCCCATTTGTTTGATGAGATGCAATGCTAAAGTCTAAAATCTAATCCGATAGCAAATCTAGGAAATCCAGCAAAATCATCGGTGTTTATAGGATTCTTTTTATTTAAATCATGTCTTCCCTCAAGCTCTTGGGTTGTGTTCTGCAACCTAACTTAACGAAAGAAAAGAATGGAATTTGAAGGAAATCATTTGTGTGTTGTGTTCTTAAATTAAGGAAAATGATGAAAATTATAAGAATTTTGGCTTCAATCACTTCCTTCTAAAATCGGAAAGAAATGGATGGAAATGATATTAATGTGACGTTTGGTTCACGGAATGTAATTCAAAGGAATTGGAACTTAAATTTAGTTATTAATGTGGTTGATGATTTTTAGTATTGATTACAGATGTATGTCGAAATCTAATTCATTTATAGATTAAAATTTAATTCATGTATGTAAACAAGGGAATTTGATGGAAAATACATAAAATTTAACTTATTCCACTAGTTATCAACATTGTAAACAAACTAAAATTAAATTCAATTCCATCAAATTCCATCATACGAACCAAATGCCACCAAAGTCTTTCCATCAATTCCCTTCATGTCTTCTCTCTTTCCTTTCCATTTCTTACATTCCTAAGTAATACAATGTTAATTCTTTTAGTATGCTCCCTTCAGCTCACTTGTGATAAGAAATACTTTGAATTAAGATTATGTTTTTAAAGACCATTAAAACCTTGAAACTCCGCTCATGGAATGTAAAGCAAGAAGATGACTATGAAGTAATATAATTGGTCTATTTTCATATTGTGCAACTCTTTTATTGCTTCATTTGGTGATTAATGTAAAAATCAATTCGTAATTTGGATGTGTTATTATAGTTGTTTTTGTTAAAATTGGCTTATTTTTATAATCTTTGTCAAGTTAATTGTGCAGGTTGGGTTTTTGTTGTTGGGCCTGAAGTTGGTTTGCTTGGGCCTAATTCTCTTGGTAAGTATGCATCCCACCTTTATTGTTTAATAGTGCAACCGTATTTCAGCAGCAGCCACCCAAATTTATTGTCGATTTGCATTCTGCTTTTTTGCATATTTAAAAGGCATGCGCTGGTAGGTGAGAAAAGTAAGTACTCAATTTATTTCTCTCATCTCTTCGTCTGCGTCTGCGTTATTTTTAGGGTTTGGTTTGGTAAATGTAATTTTGTAAGTTTTTTGTTCGTTTCCGCTGTATTTTTGTTGAGTGATGATCTTCATCTGTTGATGAAGAATCATTGAGTGTTTGTAGTAAGGTTTAAGTTGTAATTGTAGGTAATGATCTTCGGATCGGTTATTTTAGGGTTTTGGTTAATGAAAGTTTATTAGTTGGTTTATGGCTCTTGATTTTCTTTTATGGTATCAAAGAACCAGGTTCCTGCTTCGTTTGTTGTTAATCGTCGCTGGCTTTGAAGGCTACTTCGTCCAGAAAATTTTCATTGGTTCTTGAAGGCTTCCTCGTCTGGTTGTTGCTATTTTGCCTATGGCAAGATCGACTACTTTCTTTCTGTTAAAAGGGTTTTCTCCGTTCAAAAAGATCCCAAAAAAAAACCCTAATCGGTTTTCGTAATCAAGGGCGTATTCTTCCGATACATTGGCTCCTAATGAAATAAAAAAGAGAGAAAATTAAAAATCATAACTGGTGTTCATAAATCGAGGAGTATTCTGTAACTTTTCTATTAATCCCTTCTTGTGCGTAGCAAGTCACTGCAGGTGGGAGTTTCTGTGCTTACAGGAATCAACTGCCCCCATCTGTTCATACTTGGCCTATGGGCAAGAAACCCTTGTATTTTTTTTCTCTCTTTTGGTTGATTCTGGGATTAGCTTCTGACTTGACCAAGCATTTGAATGCTTTGGAATCCTGTCTAAGAATCTAGTCCATTGTGTGTGAGTTGGGGATAAATATGTCTTAATTGGTTGGTGTTTTAAGTGTTTTTTTTTACAATCTGTTTTCTCTTGTGTGTTTCACATGGCTGATAACGAAATACTCTTATAAGTAATTTGGATCTTGGTAATCCTCTGTATTTGCATGCTAGTGACATCAGCAGTAGTCCTCTAATCAATTTTAAACTAAAAGGAACAGAAAACTATAAAGCTTGGTGTTATGCCATGGAGCTTGCTTTACAGACTAAAAATAAAATGGGGTTTGTTGATGGTTCTTTTGAAAAATCTCTCACAAATCCTGTTCTTGCTCAACAGTGGGACAGGTGCAATGCTGTGGTTTTGTCTTGGATCTTAGGATCCATATCTGATGAACTTTATAGTGGTCAAATATTTTCTAAAATTGCTTCAGAAACGTGGAATGAATTAAAGGAGACCTACGATAAAATTGATGGATCTTTTGAGTTTAATCTGCATCATCAAATTAATTCCCTTACCCAAAATGGTATGTCTCTTTCAGATTACTACCACAAGTTAAATTCCTTGTGGAAAGAATATGATATTATGTTGAAAATCCCTCAATGCACTTGCGAAGCTTCAAAAGAGTCTCAAAATCATTCTAATTGGTTGAAATTCATGCAGTTTTTAATGGGCCTTGATAACACTTATCAAGCTATTAGAAGCAGTATTCTAACTAAAGATCCTCTTCCAAGTGTCAAGATTGCTTTTTCTATTATATCTAAAGAAGAGTCTCACAGATTGTCTATCACTAATGAACACAAATCTACTCTAAAGCTACTTCTCAACAAAGATCTGTCTCTAACCCTACACTAAAGTGTCAAAAATGTCAGAGAAGTGGACATACTATTGAAAGATGTTTTGAAATTATAGGCTATCCTCCAAAAACTAGTAACAATAATTTGAAGTGTTCAAAATGTGGAAGAAACAATCATACTGTTGATAAGTGTTTTGAAATTGTTGGTTACCCTACTTCTTGGAAAAAAAAGGACAAATAACAACACTACTCAGGTTTCTGGCCCAAATTTGAATACAGTGATCTGACAACTGTTTCCTTGTCTAAAGATCATTTATCTAAACTTATGAGCTTTCTTGAAGACAAGCAACAACCTGTGATCTCTCATTCCAACATGCCTGGTACTTTTTGCAACTCTAATCCTTTTTTTGTTTCTGGCTCAAATCTGGATTTCCAGTCTAAAAATAATTGTTGGTTAATTGATTCTGGAGCAAATCACCACATGTCTTTCACTGATAATAATCTTCTTAACACTGTTGATGTTACAAATCTGAATATCTCTGTCACTCACCCGAATGGAACAGCGGCTAAGGTCACCAAAATTGGTGACTTAAAATTAACTGATAAAGTCACCCTATATAACATTTTAATTGTTCTCGAATATACTGTGAACTTGCTGTCCGCTTACCATCTTGCAAAAGATAGTGGGTTGTTTGTTGGGTTGGATGTAAATTACTGCTACATTCAGGATTTGTTAACAAAGGTGGTTCTGATGACCGGTAAACAACATGACGGGCTGTACAATTTCCACATTAATGAACAAGGTAAATTCCATAAGTCTTATGACTTAGTCCTTAGCAATGAATCTACCTTATTGTGGCATGAACGTCTAGGTCACCCCAACAAACTTTGAACCTTGAAAATGACAAGATCACTCAACCTTGTGATATTTGCCATTTGGCCAAACAAATTAGGGAACCCTTTCCTCTAAGTGAACACAAAACCACCCAACTTGGTGAGTTAATTCACCTAAATGTTTGGGGTCCCTATAGAATCACCAGTAAGGAAGGTTATAAATATTTTCTTACCATTTTTGATGACTTTTCCAGAGCTGTTTTGACGTTTTTGTTAAAATCTAAGGACCAAGTGTTTAAAAACATTGTCACTTTCTATAATCTAATAAAAACTCAATATAATAAACCTGTCAAAATTTTCAGAAGTGACAATGGCACTGAGTTTGTTAATAACAATATGCATAACTTTATAAAACAGAATGGAATAATTCATCAAACAACTTGTCCTTACACTCCGCAACAGAATGGAGTTGCCAGAAGGTTATTATTTCAAGGAAATTTACCTTTGTTTTTGTGGTCTGAGTGTATATTAACTGCAACCTATTTGATCAACAGGATACCATCATCTATTCTTAAAGGAAAAAGTCCTTATGAGCTAGTATATGAAAGTAGGCCAAACCTCTCTCACATTAGAACTTTTGGGTGTTTGTGCTTTGCAAAAATTCTGAATGTGTCTGACAAATTTTCTTCACGGTCAGAAAAGTGTGTTTTGGTTGGTTTCTCAAATGTTCAAAAGGCATACAAACTTTATAGTATTGAAAAACGTGAATTTCTATATTCTAGAGATGTAAAATTTTATGAAACCGTTTTTCATACAAGTCAACAAAAGCCATTCAACACATCTTTAGATCAGAATTATCAAACTTTTTTTTGATCAACCAATCTGTGTTCAAGGACCCAAAGATGAGAAAAATAGTGTTAATGATAGAGAGGGTATAGACCAAAGTGACCATACTCGAAATGAGTGGGAATATTTCTTTGAAGACATCATGCAACACCAAGTGATGGTGAGGGCAATCAGTCTTAGAATTCTTCTCTTCATGGTGAGCAATGTCCTTCATTTGAGTCTGATGCAACTCTAAATGAAAATGAGGGAGCCTCTGAGGGTAGAACTACTATTAGATGATCAATGAGAAACACCACTTTACCTGCTAAATATAATGATTTTGTTGTGAAAAGTAAGGTTAAATTTGGGCTTGGAAAGGTTGTCAACTACTCTAGGTTGTCTAAGTCTGATTTCTGCATTATTTCCACTTTAAATAAAACTATAGAACCCTCTACTTACTGGGAAGCTGTAAATATCAGCACTGGATTGATGCCATGAACTTGGAAATGGAAGCCCTACATAGAAACAACACTTGGATTTTAGTTGACTTACCTCCTAATAGAAAACCCATTGGATGTAAGTGGATATATAAGATAAAATATAAATCTTCAGGTGAAATTGATCGCTACAAAGCTAGATTAGTTGCAAAAGAGTATAGCCAAAGAGAGGGTCTTGATTTTGATGACTTTTTCTCCTGTTGTGAAAATGGTTACAGTTCGGTGTTTACTAAACTTATCTGTTGCTAATAACTGGCCTATTTATCAACTTGATGTGAACAATGCTTTTCTGTATGGTGAAATAAAGGAAGATGTTTATATGTCCCCGCCTTTGGGCTATTTCAATATATCCGAAACTAAAGTTTGTAAGCTTCTTAAGTCTCTTTATGGGCTTAAACAGGCTCCCAGAAAATGGAACGAAAAGTTCACATCTGTTCTGATAGAAATTGGGTTCGTTCAAAGTCGTAGTGACTATTCTTTGTTCATTAAATCTGCCAATTCATTGTTGATTGCCTTGCTTGTTTATGTGGATGGCATTGTTGTCACTGGAAATAATCTCAAGGAAATTGAAAATTTCAAACTTTCCTTAAGCAAGAGGTTTAAAATTAAAGATCTTGGTGTTTTAAAATATTTCCTTGGGATTGAAGTTCTTGATCTTCCTGATGGACTTTGTCTGTCTCAAAGGAAATACTGCTTAGATCTTCTTTCTGAATTTGGTATGCTTGCTGCCAAGCCTGCTCAAAATCCTTTGGATCCTAGTGCTTCTATGTCTTCAAAAGGTTATGAGTCTGCTACAGACATGGTTTTATCTAATATTACTGTTTACCAAAAATTAATTGGAAAGCTTATTTATCTTACTTTAACCAGATATAACATATACTGTTCATGTTTTGAGTCAATTCATGCATCAACCTTGTCATTCTCATCTCAAATGTGCTTTTAGACTGCTTAAATATTTAAAAAATGAGCCTGGTCGTGGCATTAAATTTCTGGGGTCTCCCTCTCACCATCATGTGTTAACGGTTTATGTTGATGCGGACTGGGCCAAGGCTGTCATGTTACGAAAATCCGTTACAGGTTTTTGTGTTCTTCTGGATGGAAATTTAATTTCCTTGAGAAGTAAGAAACAGGCCACGATTTCTCGGTCCTCAGCTGAGGCTGAGTATCGTGCTCTTGCCTCCGTAACTTCTGAAATTATATGGATTATTAAGGTCCTTCAAGATTTAGGCATTTCAGTCGTTTTACCTGTAACTGTTATTTCGACAGTAAGGCAGTGATTTTAATTGCTGCCAATCCTGTTTTTCATGATTGTACTAAGCACTTTGAGATTGATTTGTATTTTTTTAGAGAAAAATTACTACAGGTGTTATTCAAACTGTTAAAATTGATTCGTCTGAAAATCAGGCTGATGTTTTCACAAAAAGGATGTCTGTTGTTCATCACAATAGGTTATGTGATAAGCTAAATCTTATAAACATATTTCACAATTAACTTGAAGAGGGGGGGGGGGGGGTGTGTTTAAAATGGGCTTATTTTCATAATCTTTGTCAAGTTAATTGTGCAGGTTGGGTTTTTGTTGTTAGGCCTGAAGTTGGTTTGCTTGGGCCTAATTCTTTTGGAGATGTAAGTATGCAACCCACCTTTATTGTTTATTAGTGCAACCCTATTTCAGCAGCAGCAACCCAACTTTATTGTCGATTTGCATTATGCTTTTTTGCCTATTTAAAAGGCATGCACTGGTAGGTGAGAAAAGTAAGTAGTCAATTTATTTCTCTCATCTCTTCGTCTGCGTCTGCGTTATTTTTAGGGTTTGGTTTGGTAATGTAATTTTGTAAGTTTTTTGTTCGTTTCCGCTGTATTTTTGTTGAGTGATGATCTTCATCTGTTGACGAAGAATCATTGAGTGTTTGTAGTAAGGTTTAAGTTGCAATTGTAGGTATTGATCTTCGGATCGGTTATTTTAGGGTTTTGGTTAATGAAAGTTTATTAGTTGGTTTATTTGTTGGCTCTTGATTTTCTTTTAGTTTTTCATCATCTTTCGTTTAGAATCCATCTTTTATGTTAAAATTGATGAATTCTTACTTTTATAAAAATCTTATATATAAACAATCATTTTCTAAAACTTTTATTTTCATAATTTATTGAACTTTCATTTTTTTCTCATTTTAAATGATTTATCACATTAAATAAATTCTTGTAATTTTATGATGTTACACGTTAGGATTCTCAAAAGTCTTTTTCTTGAAGGTTTTAAACAGTTCAATTAATTATGTGATTTAACCAAAAAAACATTTGTCATTATCTGTAGTAGGCCTGGTAATGGATCACTTTTGATCCAAATCCGATTCAATCCAAATCCAATTTTATGTTTAATAGGTCAAAGAAATCAATCCAATAATCCATTTGAAGATCCAATAAATTGATCCATGGATCTGGGGATCGATCCAATTAATTTTTAAAAAAATACTCATTAATTTATTTCACAACACTAAACCCTTAACCTACCCAACCCCACCTACCCCACCTTACTCTCAACCTACATACCCTACCTAAACCTACCCACCCTACCACTACCCTACCTTAACCTACCCTACCCCTACCCACCTTACACCTACCCACTGTTTACCCTATCCACCCACCTACCTCCTACCTACCCTACCGATCGCCACCGCTTACCCCACCTCCTACCTACCCTACCCCTACCTACCCTGCCCTACCCCAACCCCACCCTACCCTATCCTACCCACTGCTTTCCCCTACCCACCCTACACCCTACCCTTACCCAGTACCTACCACTACCCTACCCCGTAGGTAGGGGGTAAGGGTAGGTAGGTAGGTAGGGTAGGGTAGGTATGGGCAGGGTAGGTAGGAGGTAACGTAGGTGCGGGTGGCGGTGGGTGGATAGGGTAAAGCGGCTAGTAGGTAGGGAAGTGTAGGGGTAGGGGGTAGGTTAGGGTTAAGGGTAGGGGTGGGTATGAGGTAGGTGGGTGGATAGGGTAAGCGGTTAGTGTAGTAGGTAGGGGTAGGGGTAGGTAGGTAGGGGTAGGGTAGGGTAGGGGGTAGGGTGGGGGTAGCGATGAGTGGATATGGTAGCATTGTATTGTTAGTCGTAGGTTGAGGGTGAGGGGTGGGATGGGATGAGTTGTTTGAGGTTAGTTGGGGGGTAGGGGTGAAGTTAGGTATTTGGGAGGTAGGGTAGTAGTTGGGTGGGTTGGCTAGAGTAGGGGTAGGATGGGGTTGCTTAAGATAGGGCGTGGTTAGGGGTGGTGGGTAGGGTAAGGGTAAGGATATGGGTAGTGTATGGTGGGTTTGGGTAGGGTAGGTAGGAGGTAAGGCATGGTTAGGGGTGGGTGGGTAGGGTAAGGGTAAGGATGTGGGTAATGTAGGGTAGGTAGGAGGTAAGGTGGTGGGGGAAGGCTAGGGGGTGGGTAAGGGGTGGGGGTAGGGTAGGATAGTGTAGGGTAAAGTTATGAGGTAGGGATGGGTAAAAGTTATGGGGTAGGGTAGGTGTGGGTAAAGTTATGGGGTAGGGTATGATGGATCATAGCTGAAAATTGAAAATTTAAATGGGCCAATCTAGATCATGATCCATCTGTCAAAATAATTGGATCATAGATCAGATCATGATCCATTGGCTAATGGACCAAATCCATGATCCACTTATTTGGACCAGTGATGATCGATTGGATCGATCCAATCCAGATCCAATCCATCCATTGCCAGCCCTAATCCGTAGAGAATACTCATAGTGAAATGATTATTCTTAAAATTGAAGTTTTGGTTTGAGTTGGTTTTTGAAAAGTGATAATTGCTCAAAAACCTCCAACTTGTTAGTTTTTTATGATTAAAACCCCAAACCATTTTTCTTTGCATAGAAAACTTCGAACTAACTAAAAAGCAGTAAATCAAGGTTTTATCAATGGATAACCGGTTGAAACCGGTTATTAATCCTATGTGGACCGTTAAATAACCTATGTGGAATAAATTTTAATTGTTGAAACCGGTTGCCAAGTATTACACATCATTTAAACATCTGTTGATAATGTAATCCCGTTTAAAAATTACAATAATAATGATCAACGGAGGTTTAAATGATGTGTAATACTTGACAACCAGTTTCAACAATTAAAATTTATTCCACGTAGGTTATTTACCGGTCCACGTAGGATTAATAACCGATTTCAACCGGTTACCCATTGATAAAACCTTGATTTACTGATTTTTAGTTAGTTCGGGGTTTTCTATGCAACGAAAAATGGATTGAGGTATTAATCACAAAAAACTGACAAGTTGGGGGGTTTTTTGCGCAGTTACCCCTTTTGAAAACTATTATTATTCTTATCGAAAGAACAATCAAAATCCTTTACGACCTTTTAAAAACTTGATTTTGAAAGATGTACCGGTGTAAACATTTACCGTAATGACCATTTTTTTTACCTTTTGATTCAGGGTGATGTTGGACATTCATTGGAAGCAAACATATTTATTTCTTTATAAGAACTTACTTTAGAGGAAAATGCATGGTAAAGATGTTGATGGTGTATAACACATCGTATTCCTATTTCTTTATGCTTTATAAAAGTGATTCTTGCAGTTGGCCATACAATTCTGAGTAACTATGAAGATTTACCGGTGTAAACATTTACCGTAATGACCAATTTTTTACCTTTTGATTCAGGGTGGTGTTGGACATTCAAATCAAACATATTTATTTCTCTATAAGAACTTACTTAGAGGAAAATTCATGATAAAGATGATGATGTATGCCACATCGTATTCCTATTTCTTCATGCTTTAGAAAAGTGATTCTTGCAGCCATACAATTCTGAGTAACTATGAATATAGTCTTTTTCAGTCATACAATTCTTGCAGTTTGGCTTGGATGGTTGTGCAACTAGCTCTTTCTCTTTGTAACTATGATATAGTTATCAAATAATGTGATTTCTTCCATCTTATAACTAGCATTTAGTTACTCATAATAAAAAATAAATTGCATCTTGTTTGTTCATTTTCTATGTTCATCTTCTTGAGACATCTTGAAACTTATGCTTTATTGGATCTTTGAGATTAATGATTGACTTAAAATTGATCACTTTTTTACACTTGGTGAAACTTTTCCGGATTTACTTGAACAAAACAAGAGATTTTGAGGTGAACTTATGTACTAAAAGTGTACTTTTCAGGTGTGATTTTGACCAAAAAAAAAAAAAAAAAGCTTTTTGAGTGATGAATTGTATCAAAGAAATGTTTTTTGAATGAAAATGTGGCCGAATACTTGAGTTAACCTAAAACTTTACTTGGACAAAAACCTTTAGTGACTGAAAAAATGGATAATCAAATATTTGAGTTATCAAAAGTTTCGTGAACAAAATCTTTAGACTTGAGGATCACTTGATTACCGAAAATTGAATCTTTCGGTTGATGAGTTGAACAAAAAGTTTAAGTATTCGTGAACAATGCTGGCGAAGAAACTGACTAGTTAGTCGAGAAAATGAAACTTTCAGATGAAAGGTCATCCGAAACAAACCTTTTCATGTAAGAAAGACTTTAATGCTCAGATACGAGATGTCCCAAAAAACAGATTTCGCTCAGACTTTTAACTGAATAACTTGTTCACCAACAAACCCTTATGACCAAAAATTTTATGGCCAATTTTCTTTGAACAAACAAGTTCAACCGAAGCCTTAACCCTAATCTAATCACAATCCCTTTGTAATGCTTTTTTTTTGTTTTCATACAAGAACGCAGATGAGTCCTTAAACTCTAATATAATCACAATCTATAGTGTAAGACCCAACTTTCATAAGACTCTTACTAACAAGGTCTCACTTAAGCAATAAAATTAACCATAAAACTAAGATAATAAAATAAAGAAATTGAGTCATTACAAACCCAACTATAATTAAAACTACAAGGGTACATGTCATCTATACTATTATAACATCTTTTCTTATATAAGACAGCTACCCAACTCCCAAAGTTTAATAATGTTTGCTAATATACCACAAAGTTTGTTGAGTAGAGGTCTAGATGACTTCAAGCTTTTATGTGTCTGAACGCATGAACTTGGTCCAACAAGAGCTTTTCCTTTTCCTATAAATTAGTTAAGTAGAAATTGTAAGCAATTTGCTTGGTGAGTATATAGATTTAATAGTATACAATACATTTATGATAAGTGGATATAACTTTAAGTCTAAGGCAACATACGAGATTTACATGACAGTTGGTCACTGCCCGTCCCTGATGAGAGATGGTCTATAGGATTAGGATAATGTCAAACTCAAACATGTGTATTTTGTGAGGATCAACCACATGTGGTTGGATAGGATTAAGCATCATTTACAAATCTCCGAGTGACACCAGAGTAAGTCATCATTACAAGCTCCGGATGACACTAGAATAAGTCATCATTTACTAGCTCCGCTTGAGCAAGTACGACTAGGTATGGTTAGGTATGGTAGAGTGGGTGAGTGGGTGAAGTAGGGTTGGTAGGGTCACTAGTATCAAAGGCAAAACATATTATGATAATGGATTCTTAATTCTTTTCTTATTACGTAAACCAACCAAACATACAAAGGAATGTAATTTTCATTCAAATTCCACGAAGTAATTCATGAAACAAACACGACCTAAATGTATGGAGTAAAATCTCAAGGGGAAAACATCAATCAATCATTATATATCACCATTAGTGAAATTTTCTCCATTATTATGTTGATTTCTTCATTTCTTCCATTCTTTTACATGTTGCAAACCCTAATCATGGGGTGAAATCTCTTAATAATCATTTGGGTCAAGGAACCCTAGTATTTGGATGATATTATTCTGGATTTGAATGGGATGATTGTTATTTTGGTTGGTTTGATTAGAATAGATGAAATCTTTTGGCTCATTTGACTTGTTCTTGATTAATTGATGCTTCATGGATGAACATATGATTTTTAGAGAAATCTATGGATTAAATACTCATTGTTGTTTTAATTAATTAGGGTTTGATAGTAGAAATAATGACGGTGAAGATTATTTATTGATAAGATAAGTTTGTCTTATGGTTTGATATTATTATGATGAGAATCTAATCTGAATTGTGATTTTTATTAAAATACAATCATCTTCTATTTTAGTTAAACCAAACATTCAAGGTTTTTCAATGAACAAATTAAGCTAGGTTGTGATTAAGAGCTTTAAAATGACCTTTTTTGAATTTTTGTATTTTCAAAGGACTCGAGAGATGAGTTTAATGTATTAGATGCTTAATATAATGATCATCACGCTTAATTTAGAAATAATCTGAATACTACGTGGAATTGTCCGAAGTGATAACGTCTTAAGTTATTAATACATGTTTTTTTTAAAGTTTGTGGATAATCCCTTATGTCTCTTCCTATCCAACTCTCTGGGAGATCGAAAAGCAGTTTGAACTTTACGCCTTCTATGGGATAAATCTTCCCACACGGGATAAACAATTAACATCTTACTGGTAGCTTCTTCGTTGTTTCCAGCCTAAGGTCTATAACAACCTATTGCTCGCGTGCGTTAAGAGCAGCCATTTTGGCACACCTTGCTCACAAAAGTGACTATTTACTTACGCCGCTCAATCTACTATGAAAGAAGCTGGAAAAGATATTCTTGGGGGCACGTTAAATTACTTTTAGACATCTCTTGATCAATTTAATTTTCGATATTTACTGTACTCTTAAAAAAATAAAAAAAAACAATTTCAAAATACTTTTCATCTTGACTAAGTATTAAGAAGAAAGAGTTAGATATCATCATTCCACTTGTATCACTATGTTTGATATTCGGTTTCTTGCCAATACTATATAAATAAACGATAGGTGGACGTGCCTTATTGTTTACATAGTCATTATTCCGGTGAAAACCATGGTTAAACTCGCATATCTTCTTAGACCACTATGCAATTTGGATAGAGTGTTCAATTTATCTATTTGCACCGCCATGTGAATTTAACGGAGTGCCTTCTAACACCACTATCCAATTTGGACGGAGTGAAATACCGTTACTTGTGTATTGTTCCTAAATTATGTTTCTACCATGTTATGTACGTTTGTTTATGTAGTTAAATTGGTTCACTCGCTTAGCGATGACTTACTACAGTTGTAATGCACATGATAGATATATGCCTAGACATTGGTTTTATTGATTTTTTGCAATTTTGATAATTTTTACTCTTGGTTTGTGATACTTTGTTGGGCAAATTATCAAAAATAGTAACAAGTTTTGACATTTTTATCATTAATAGTAACATTATTTATTTTTTATCATTAATAGTAACAACTTTTTATTTTTCTATCAATAATAGTAATGGGTGACCTGTAAACCTGTTTAGCAGGTCACCAACTTTTCAGTTATCAAAAATAGTAACATTTTTTCATATTTTTATCAATAATAGTAACATATCAAACTAAAAACATAATATTTTTATTTTATTAAGTTTTCTAATATTCCATAAATACCAAAATAAACCAAACATTTATTCAGAATATTTACGGATAGATAATATTCGATTATTTATTCACAATTATATATGATATGAATGAAAAAGTACTATGAATCATTTCAATTTTTACTTTTTCCAACAAAAAAACTACGAACCATCATTTTCTTAGTTTTTCCGAATAAAATAATACAAATCCTTCCATTTTTTAGTATTTCCAATCTAAATGGGTCATATTTATTATTTAAAAAACAAAAAATCAATTTTATTCATAAAACTATAAACCACAATGAGTCATGATTTTTCCATTCATTGAAAAACTAAAAAATGAATAGGTCGCAATACTTTTTCATTCGTAGTAATTTTCATTTGAAAAAAATTAAAAATTGATCAGCTTTTACGTAAATTCTAAACGAAATTGATTACAAACCATACAACTTTTAGCTCTCCCGTATGAAAAATATTTTTTTTACAAAAAACTATAAATCATTTTGATTTTTCGTACAAAATAATTGCAACTCATTTATTTTTGTGTTTTTAACAACGAAAAAACTATGAATTATTTCTGTTTATAGTTTTGCCAAATGAAAAATATTGCAATCCATAAAAACGATACATAACCACTTGTACGAAACTATAAACTAGAATAATTCATAATTTTTTTCGTTGTTAAAAACACAAAAATTAATGAGTTGCAATTACTTTGTACGAAAAATCAAAATGATTAATAGTTTTTTGTAAAAAAGATCTAAAACATGATAGGGTCGTAGTTTTTCATTCGGAAAAACTAAAAGTTGTATGGTTTGTAATCTATTTCGTTTAGAATTTACTAAAATGTTGATCAATTTGTAATTTTTTTATTCCAAATGAAAAGTACTACGAATAAAAAAATATTGCGACCCATTCATTTTTTAGTTTTTCTATGAATAGAAAAACCATAACTCATTGTGGTTTATTTATTCACAATTATATATAATATAAATGGAAAAAGTACTATGAATAATTTCAATTTTCACTTTTTTCCAACTAAAAAACTACGAATCATCCTTTTCTTAATTTTACCCAACAAAATAATACAAATCGTTCTACTTTTTAGTTTTTCCAATCTAAATGGTCATAGTTTTTTTATTTAAAAAATAAAAATCAAAATGAGTTTCAGTATTTTTCATTCATAAAACTATAAACCACAATGAGTCATGATTTTTCCATTCATTATAAAAACTAAAAAATGAATGGGTCGCAATACTTTTTCATTCGTAGTTTTCATTTGTAATAAAAAATTACAAATTGTTCGGTTTTTTAGTAAATTCCAAACGAAATTGATTACAAACCATTCAACTTTTAGCCTTTCCGAATGAAAAACTACGACCTAATCTTGTTTTAGATTTTTTTTACAAAAAAAACTATGAATCATTTTGATTTTTTCGTACAAAATAATGGAAAATGAAAAAAAATATGAATTATTTCAGTTTATAGTTTTGTCGAATGAAAAATATTGCACCCCATAAAAACGAAACATAACCACTTGCAAACACTTGCTAAATCAATTTCCATAATTTAGCCGTTTATAACACAGTCAACTCATTTAAATTAAAGGTTTCTTACATTCCCAACTTAATGAACACCCCAAGCCAAAATGAAGATGAATTCCACAACTCAATTCGATCCGTTACGGATTTTTTCCTTTCTGTTTGCTCTTACAAACACACATCACTTCTCAATTATTTTTGCAATGAATGAAAAAGCAAAGAGTGAAATGTGTTACACATAGAAACATATTGTTTATAACGCTATTCGACACCGATACCGGACCCCGTTATCAATATTTCATATCAATATTCTCATTTAATTCTGTGGTCTCATAATTATTAATAATCCACTAGAATTATAACCTGGTGACATGTATACTTGACCCCGACACGTGTTCATTCCACTAATCACCATACCATTGCCCCAACGCAATATTAATAATTTAATCAACCAATATATTAAATTCACGTAATAAATAAATTAATAATTTAACAACACAAAAAATTATGAATAATTGTGGTTTATAGTTTTTCTGCTTGAATAATATTGCAACCGGTTTTTATTTTTTTATATAAAAAAACTATAATCCATTTAGATCGAAAAAACTAAAAAACCAAAATAGTTTATATTATTTTGTTGGGAAAAACTAAAAAGAGAACGATTTATAGTTTTTCGTTCATATTATATATAATTGTGAATAAATAATTAACTATTATATAATCGTAAATACATATTCAAAATATATATTAAAATTTTATAAGGTTATGAAAAAATAAAAATTGTAAATAAATAAATTTAATGAAATTAAAAAAAATAGTCACTAAAGATAGTAGTAATGTAATTAAATAAATTGAAACATAAATTGAGTTTATTTTGGTGTTTATGAAATCTTAGAAAAACTTACAAAATAAAAAAAAATTGGTTTAGTTTGATATGGTACTGTTATTGATAAAAATATGAAAAGTTGTTACTTTTTTTGATAACTAAAAAATTGTTGGTGACCTACTAAACAAGTTTGCAGGTCACCAATTACTATTATTGATTGAAAAATAAAAAGTTGTTACTATAAATGATAAAAAATAATTAATGTTACTATTAATGATAAAAATGTCAAAACTTGTTACTATTTTTTGTTATTTGCCCTTTATAATAAGTTAACCAATGAATATTTAGGTGTTGTCCTTTGACTACTGAATACTAAATCACTAAAACTGTTTTTTTGTACATTCAATTTTATAAAAAAGTTTTAATTTATAAAACACTAAATCTGAAAATTATTAATCAAAAACTAAGTAAAACTAGTGTTATACTCGTGCGGTGCACGAGATGATATGTACCTTGAAGTCTTGAACAATCTTTATAAATGTATTTTAAAGTGTGTTGGATTAAAATGAGGCATTAAAATGGTAAAAAAAAAAAGAATTATGTTAACAAATTTATTAATCTTGGTCTTTATTTGTATATATACATATCTAATATATATTCACTATCGTCATATTTCAGTTAGAATGACATAAAATTATGCAAAAAAACCCTGAAAGTAGAAATTTTTTTCGATTAAGTCCCCCATCCATTTTTTATTTCTGATAAGTCCCCAAAGTAACCAAAACTCATTATTTTTAACATTTTTGACTAGTAACCGGTAAGAAACCGGCTACTAGTCCACGTGGCATGTGTGTTCGCTTATGTGGACTTATGATAACCGGTTGGTGATTACGTGGATGCCAAAATGGATGTTAATTAACCTAACCCCCAAAACATCCAAAATATTCAAGGTTTCAAAAGTCCACATAATCACCAACCGGTTATCATAAGTCCACATAAGCGAACACACATGCCACGTGGACTAGTAGCCGGTTTCTTACTGGTTACTAATAAAAAATGTTAAAAATAATGAGTTTTGGTTACTTTGGGGACTCATCAGAAATAAAAAATGGATGGGGGACTTAATCGAAAAAAATTTCTACTTTCAGGGTTTTTTGCATAATTTTATATGCATTTTGTTTTATTTAGGCTAGAGACTAACCATGAACGTTATTAATAGTTAGTTCATAACTATGTACATTTTTGTGTTTGCCTTAGATCTTTTTCACCATGCAACTTTAGAAATTTTAGAACTGAAACTTTTTTCCTACAAATTCTGTACATTTAGACAATAATATTTTTGAATTAGAAATCCAAATGTTTTTATTGTGTTTTTTTAGTAGCTTTTTAACCACTTTCTAATTTTTCTATAACATAATTTGAAGAACATATAAAAATTACTTTTTTTGTTTTTTGTTTGTTGTCATACTTGACTACATAAGGTTATTTATTTGTGGACACGATTATTGCAACATGAGATTTTCACCAAATGTTTTGCAATCTTCTCCCACTACCTATATTGAAACCATGGGGTACAAAAAAAATTTGATATACGAAAATTGTTTATATGTAAATTATAAAGTCTTAGCAAGTACAAATACTTGGTTAATATAAAAGTGATAAACATCTAAACGATAGAAACAACTACTAATAAAACCGCATCAAACAATTAATGTTGCATATAACATAACCTTCCATAAACAACACATAATGAAAAGTTAATAAAACATCAACCCTAGAACATTCTTCTAACGTTGTTGTTTCTGGCATTTGCGGTTCGATAACTACCTTCGTTAAATCCGTGGAAAACAACATATTCACTAAGAATTATCAAACATAGAATAACGAATTATTAATGAGTGAAGTTTTGCATAAATATTCAAAAATGAAACCATTACAAATATTTGAAACCATACTTGAATCAAAATGTCTAAGAGTAACGCGCGAAACGTATATTATAGATATTGGTATCATGGCACGATACAAACGTACATGCTCCGTCTGTGTAGTGTCTTACAACTTCAGCTTTATCTTATATCCACTAAACATAATACAAGTTAAAAAAATAAAGGAAATTTGTATAGTAAATAAAGTGTACATAAGAAAAATGATAAAGACATGTAAAATGTATACTTACGTATCATCGTACAACAATACTTCAAACGATGAGCTGTAAAAGTTGAAAAATGTGGCACTAATCCTACGATCGGATATGGTCTTTCCAACAACATCTAACATATGTAATTGAGAAGTTACATACCATATGTTAAAATGCATTGTACGCACGAAATAAAATTCATATACGCAATCATAGTAAACAAAGAGACATACCAATCATCAATCGTGAACTCATCATTTTCTGGACAAGACTTTAAGTGACAGCACCAAAAGATATAAAGGAACAATGCGCTCGATGTCGGTTACATACTTGTATTTTTATTAAAATGCATATTCCACTCAGAACGTAAAAATTGAAACGATCCAAAGCTTGGATATTGATAACAACTTCCTTCAATTTTGAAACGACAAAATGAAACACACCACCGTCCAAATTCCTCCAATTGTATAGATGCATCAACTCAAATGAGACAATGACTGCCATTTTATCCCTCTAGTACAAATTCTATTCATGATGAACTTACTTAGAAAAACAAATCGGTACAACACAGACGTAAGATGATTATTTTTTAAGTAGTTACCACTTATATTATTATCGATGCAAATTAATATGAACACATCATTCCGATCATGTTTGTATACAAAGTCCACTCGAAAAACACTAATATCCCACAATGCATGAGGATGTGTGTGTAAGTGATGAAAAAACTTCAACCGTCCAAGGAAAACACATTGCCTACAAATGCAACAGTTGCTGTTGATTTACAAAATATATGCAAAGAATATTTTAATTGTTGTATCACAAAATAAATAAAGTAAACCAATAACCAAAACACGATAGAACACAAAAAAGTAACAAATAATTTTTATGCATGCATATCATCTGACTTGTAGGCCATGCCCTATCATAAATGTATACGGTTTAAGTGATCAACAAAAATGCCAAATCTATTATGCTAAGATTTAAAGTAATGATGTAAATGACGAATAGTTCATAAATGCATGGTCAAGGAACAAAAGTAATCATATTCTGTGCGTCATTGATAACCGCCGTCAAATACTGAGCCGATTAAATTGCTATTCTGCGCATCAAATCCAACAGGCTAGTGTTGAGGATAAAGACGAATGGAAAATTTGTTCATGTGGTGTATTGATCATTGGAACCAACATCAGAAGTTGACGGAAGTGTCTGAGCGGGCTCTGAATTGGATAAATGATTGTTGAATACAGATTCGTAATCACCATCGAATTTGGAAACTGTAAATCTCCGAATATAGTTGGGCAACATATTAAAGGTATCAACTTTGATATCAAGTACAACGTGTCGAGTGCAAAGATGCTCTATGAAGAACCAATATATCCAATCGCAATCATCAAGACCCTAATACATAAACAACCAGTTTTGTTACCGTAAATCACGTCGGAATTAAATGAATAGTAAAGTAGTATTCTCAGGCAACGAACCTCTCTTGAACTTTTTTTAAGTACCTCGCTTGCAGTAAGGCCTACAAGCATCGTGGCATCTGCGTTAAAAAGAACACAAGTCATCTCAAATGAGTTGTTCTTGACCCGAAGTACCAACTTGTGTACCTATAGCAAGCATAACATATAATCAATTACCATATGACAGCTAGCGGGCAACACGTACGCTTGTCGTACGTTCGTGAGATATTGTTTGCAGGCATCACAATAATAACGACGACCATGGAGTACCGCCTTCTTAAAGCATGCAATACACTGAATGAACTTCCAATCATGTCTACAATTGTACCATCAACTGTAAATATTGTGCCCTATAGTAATCAAATCATTACGTAAGTCAAATGATTGACTGAGTATAAGCATTAGACTTATTTATAGTACCTCATTAACTCCCGCATCCAAAAGTGTATACATATCTTCAATACTAATTGTATTTATAACATATGTGCCTGGGTTGGTAGGTCCAAAAATAACTGGTTGCACTGGACTATAAACATATAAACAATTATTCAAATCATGTGAACATAACAATAATGCGCCAATCATGTGTACTTGGTAATGCAAGAAGATTACCATGCGTTGAAACGGTTGACATCTGAAATGGAAAGCCCAATAAAGAAATGGGTCGCTGAAGATGTGTTTAAGTATGCATCGGCAAAAAAGTCATGGGAATGTATACAACTTACGAAGGAGGAATATTAGTATATACACATATGATAGACTAACGTCTATAGCTACGAATTATGCAACATGTTAGGACAACAACAACATTGAAATGTTGTTTTGCACGAATCATCTCATCTGTATACTTTAAGGCTGATGACCCCCACAACGAAACTTCCAACCTCACATCACTGAATTCAAAAGAACTTATAAAACTATGCAAAGTGATAAGTAAAAAACAATCATCAACTATTAAAGAAAGAGAAACCTCGCACCGGCAATCACAATTTT
The DNA here is from genome assembly GCA_020465985.1 of Centrapalus pauciflorus. Taxonomy (NCBI): domain Eukaryota; kingdom Viridiplantae; phylum Streptophyta; class Magnoliopsida; order Asterales; family Asteraceae; genus Centrapalus; species Centrapalus pauciflorus. Next base: position 52,089 of record JAANYP010008240.1, read on the forward strand.
ACGAATGACTGATCAAAAGGGCGCCAGACTTTGTATGTATTTGGTTCCATACATGAAGTATCCCAGTGACATCTGGGAATAAAATAGTTGATCAAAACACAATGTAATATTAACCTCAAAACCAAATATAATGAAATTAACTGTACTGTACCTGTTAGATATGTAGCATCATTAACGCGAGATTTAATGTCAGTGAACGGGACAAAGTCAAAGACTTGCGGCTCATATGAGAAAACATGGGTTGGTGATTGTAAGTCCATAGAAGTCGCAACGGAAAATTAAAATGAAGATATCACGTTTTAAAGGTCTATATTTAACTGCATCATTAAGGACGGTGAATCGACGTATCGTGTAAACACGACCTTCAATAATCAAGGTTGTGTACCTATTCATAATATACTTAGGAACCAATGCATGAAATATTGATCGCTGAAGGATACAAAAGAATATAAAATGTTAGTGTTTGAAAAAAGAATTCACTACCTAGTAACACTATGAACAACAATGTACCCGTTCATCAACTAAGATGATGTTAAGAGAAACTGCACAATCGTTGTGTGGATTGTATGCAATCCATACGCGTGAAATGATGTCATTAATACAACAATTATCGGTCTCCAAGGGTCTCAAATTGGTGATATAGGAAGGCGTAGTGGTGTTGTCATTAGACAATCACTACATTGAAAATAACATAAGCGCACCAAGCCAGATGTAAAAACAAAACTTTCATTCGTAGTAAATGGCTTCAACATGATAAAATCTATTGGGTTTTCAACCATGTAAACCAAAAGAGCAGTATTATTATATCATTTGTACAAGTAACAAATATTGATCTATATTAGACTACAAGTAACTTTTTTCTTCAATAAAATAGATTTTACAAGACAAATGTTAAAAAAATGTATATAACATGATAAAGAAACTAAATTGTCATGGTAAAAGTGAAAACTAATGCAACTTCATCTGAGGTTCATTTACCATTTATCATCAGGCACAACCACTACCCCACTGGTTGGGTTCGTCGTATTTTTGATCATCATTATATACAACATTATACGAAGACAATGACAGAGTTGAGTGATCATAAAGCATGTCATCCAAAATACCTCGCATGTAATCAATATCAGTCGATGCCAGTTCATCGGTGACGATATCATTCTCAGCATGTGTGGCTGTTAAAATAGAATTCGCGACAACCTGTTTCGTCGAACGGACTGCAACATTTGTGGTCGATTTTGGACCATCAGCGAACTGCTTGTATACCTTTGTTACAGTAAATCTCTTGTTGCAATGAGGGTATAGGTTAAGTATGTCAATTTTCACTTCAACAACCACCCAGCGAGATGATAAAGTGTCAAACAGGTAGTTATATAACCAATTTGGATCATCACCACCCTGAAAACCATGATTTCATGAAAATGTGAAAACATTTAAAAAACATAAAAGACAGTAATGTGAAACTTAATACCTGATTCATTAATAACCCAAGCAACTCATCAACACTATACTTGATTAATTCGGTTGCGATGTAATCAAAGAAAACACAACACATCTCATGCATTCCGTTCTTCAAAATAAGTATCAACTTATACCTAAAAACCAAAAAACGTCAAAAAAATGGATAGTAAAAATTGTCAGAAAAGGCTAACAATACATAAGTCTATCTTGGGTTGGTAACCACACCGCCACATCGATCACAATAGTAGTGTGCATCGAGTAGGGTTGCCTTTTTGAAGCATGTTGTGCATTCTACAAACCTCCACCCATTATGTAACTCCACATCACAGATTGTTGCATCAATAGTAAACTGTGTACCTTATCAATAATACCACAATAAACATGTATAAACCATTGCCTATGGAAACGACAATATAAATCACTTGCATATAAATACCTAAGGTACACCCACTCTCAAACGTGGGAAAACGTCTTCTATACTGGTAACTGTGAGTAACTCATCAACTCGGTCATTAGATGGGAATGTTATAGGTTGGATTGCACTGTATAATATAATGGCTGCCATAAGTTCACTTAAAATGCAAATTATTATAACTTTAGCTATAAAATGAGGTAAGGCATAACATATTACCATCGTGCATAGAATGCGACATTGGCAGTCAGAAGTGTAAATATTTTTGTGACGCTGAAGTTGTTTCTAATTTGGGGGGGGGGGGGGGGGGACCTTAAATAGAAAAAAAAAACCAATCAACATCAGTTAGTGTTTTTTTTATTTATACAAATTTAAGGATGGTGATGAACAACCTTGAAATTGCCTAACTTTGCAAGAAGTTAGTATCAGAACAACATTTGTATTTTGTCTAGTATGCGTAGCTGAGTCAGTTATTTCAGAGGCCAAGTGTCCCCACAATACGACATTAACACTTCGTCCGCTGTAGGAGAAAACACCATTACTCTTTTAAGGGACAATGTAAAAAAGGTAAATGGATCTAGAAAAATTAGAAAATAGTAGAATAAAGTGCCGCAAAGGATAAATTCACGTCTCTTTAGAATTTTAAAGGGAAGAGTGTCAAAATATGCTTTAGAAAAAATTTGATCTGAATAACAACGGCTTAACAACATAGAAAATATAACGACTTAAAAATTATGGGTGTAAACTTCGTACCAGTTATGGGTTACCATGTGCGCATGAACTTGATTATTATTTAAAGGAAGATTTGTTCATTCCTCTTCAAACGGTTGATGCATTCTGGACGACACTAGAGGTGTTTAACCCCAACCAAGATGAAGTGGATGACATATCTTGTGGTGCAGAGCTCAATGAATTTAAAGAAACGTTTGCAAAATAAGATCGTACAGAAAAGATAGGTATGCTGAGCAGACTGAGGGGATAGTATTTTCAACCACCAAATCTGTTGGTGAACCTTCTGTCCAAAAAATTACTCGTGGTCGTCTAAATAAGGGCAAACAAGCTATGTCGCGTCAATTTGACTTGAACGAACCGCCAAGGCATAGTGAATACGTGTATCGCGTTCCACAACATCAACACGAGCCACCAAGACATAGTGAATATGTGTATCGGGATCCGCAACCCCAACACGAGCCACCAAGACATGGTGAATATGTGTATCACGATCCACAACCCCAACACGAGCCACCAAGACATAGTGAAAATGTGTATCGCGATCCACATACAACACAGTCCTGCTGCTTCTATAGGTCAGTTGCTTTTGACTTGAATGATCGAATACCATCTGCTTTGGATCACTTACCAGCATACCAAGACTATGTATATCAAGAGTCGTCCTCAATGGTGAACGACGTTTTTGGACAAGATCCGTTTATGCAAAACTTAATAAATTACCAGCCAATACAGGTATTAAATATTTGTTTTTATGTTTTTCATTATCTATTGGATTCACTTTGTTTTATATAAAACGTTAGGAACCGGCAAGTTCATGGCAATATGGATACGCTCATCACGATCTTACACAACAAGATGAGTATTATTCTCATTCACCCACAATCCAGGTATAATGTATGATATTGATATTTATGTATCTGGTTTATTGGATGGTTGATATTAAGAATTTTTATCAATTTTATATAGGAACCAGTACGATGCAACCATCCACTCATGAATGAAATTCCATCATATTTTCAACCATATGTCATCAGCATAGAAGATGTTGAAAGTGATGGAAATTGTGGATTTCGATTATAGGTCGACATCAAAATGAATGGCCAACAGTTCGCGGTAAATTATTGGAGGAGTTACGTAAAGATAAGAAACATTATAAAACAATCATCGCTTACGAAAGAGTGAAAAATCTTTAAATTGGAAAAAAGGTTCCGGATTTGCACCAAGTCATTATTGGTTGTTTATGCCTGATTCTGGAATTTTGATCGCTAATAAGTATGAGTGCATTTTTTATTGTTTAACAAATGAAGGCAGCAAGACGTATTTTCCTCTTTGGTCAACCCCATGTGTGGAAAATGAATCCATCACAATCGCACATGTACATGGAAATCATTTTATAAAAGTTGATCTGCAGGAAGGTCACCCAATGCCAACTGTTTGTGGGTATAACTTGCGTTCCATAAAAAACAAAAAAAAAAGTGGATGGGAAAATTTGAATAAAGATCGGTTACTTGCCTATAAACAAGCTCATAATACTGAACGTAATGTGTCTCTACCGTTGGAGTGATAATTTGTACAACTTTATTTTTATCTATGGGTATTATGTAATTTATGAAATCATTAAATTATTCTTTTGGTAATTAAGGAGGGGGTGTGTGATTTAATTTATATAATTCATTAACAATCATTGAATAATGATTAATTAAATATTATTATATAATAAAATCAATCGATAATCATTTAATAGTTATTTAATGATTAATAGTCAAATCACTTAATAATCATATATTGATTAAAGTAATTAAAAATGTAATTAGAGGGTGTGTAATTAGCAAGGGGGGTGTATGTATAGAATGATCATTCATTAATTTTATATATTGATTCACTAATTATATACATTCATTCATTTATTTTGTACATTGATTTACTTATTTTTTTAATTTATCATTCGTTATCTATAAATTCAAAAACTAATGAATCAATTTATAAATAATTTAATGTTGATTTATTTAATACAGAATTTATGATTCTTTATTTATGTATTTTAAAAATAGGGAATCAATATGTTATAAAATGAACTACAGTGCTTCTCAAACTTCTCAATATATAGTTATCTTCTCATTTGATCACACACACACACACACACACACACACACACACACACACACATATATATATATATATATATATATATATATATATATATATATATATATATATGATCAAATGAATGTATGTATGTACGTATGTATGTGTGTGAGATTGATTTCTTATGTTTGATCCATTAACACATTAACCGTAAGTTATTGTATCCATAGTTCTTTTGCATATATGTATTAAAATTATTTTTAAAAATTTTTGTGCAACTTCGACCGTTTTTTAGTATAATCTGTTCGACTCAATCCTTTTAATATACTTAATTATTAATTCTACAATTAAGTATATTGAACTGAATTATTGATTAATGAATTTCCAATCGTAACTATCTAAATACTTAACTATTAGTATTCAAATTACAAAATGAATTTTCAATAAAACTATTATGAAAGTATACAGGTAATGTTTAGATAGGTACATATAAATTAAAGCATCATTCACTATATACGTTTTAAGTATTTAGACTGTAATAACAAATAACTAATTTATAAATACTTTAACATCTACGTTATCAATATTGAAGATATGCTATTTGTGTACAAAGTGAAGACATCCTTACCTTAACATGTCATCATGAAAATATTAACATCTGCTTCAATTATATTTTGCTTAATATGTGCATATATGTGTTTAGGAATCCTTATGGCATTTCCTTGAATATATTCCACTATATTTACAATTACCAAAATAGAAATGTCTGAAATATATGAAATAATTTGTTGCTATTTTTATGCAATAAATTTTGTTGCCATGTACAAATATAATGTGAAATTTGAACAACTAACATAGGCTTATGAAATGATTTACTTTAATTAGCTCATTATTTGATCTAAGAGAAAATATATTATATTTATTTACCAATTTACCTAATGGAGATTTGTTATATTGATATAGTATTTTAATTTTATATCAAATTAATATGATCATCCATCATATTGGTTAGTGTATCTTGACGATATTACAAAACATTTTACTTATAGGGTACTTTTATGATGTATTGTAATGAGAGTCCCCAAAATTTATCGAAAACCGACACGTTTTGGGTGACCTTACAAACATCACGCAACCTGGTAATCAAAGTCCTTCTGCACCACTAACTCACAATCTATCTGATACTATAATACCAAGTCAACCATTATACAATAGACGTTGTCATCGTAGATGCCGCTATTGTGCTACCCCATATCATGAAAATCAACAACCAATGTTGCAACCATTCGTCATCGTGGGATGCCCCCATGTCAACAAAATGCTTGGACAGCATTTCATCGGTCCTCCATGTTGGAAAATTTCATGTTGGCAAGTTTTGTTGTTATCCCACATTGGAAAAGGGAAACAACTTGGTGGGGGTTTATAAGGGATTTCTCTTCATTATCATTCAAACTAAATGGTGTGGGTCAAGTAGGTTCTCCCCACCCGCGACTAGCCGAACGCGTCGTCGCTAGGAGCTAAGCAGCTTTTAATTTTGCTAGTTTGAATTTCAAATTTCGTAACTCTTGTAATAATGGTCATTGATGTGACGTCGGTTACAAAATATTGTAACGGCTGTGTTAATGGTTTTTTAATTACAAGACTTACGGAATTGTCTATAAAAAGCACACTCCTCCACACATTGGAGACATATGAAAATCGCTACCTCTCTCTCGAAATTCTGTCCAATTGCTATCTCGAAGAACATTGTTTCTGCTGCAATATTCTTCTTTGAAAACTGTGTAATCCTGGGTTTTATTACGATAGGAGTCCGAAGCAGTAAGGAGTCGTAATCACCTTTAAGGACATGATATTTGTCTCTTCCGTTAATTTTTTGACTTCTTTCGAAGCATCTTGTGCAATCTGGTTAGTTGTTTTATCTATCTAATCGTGATTAACTAAGTCCGTCGTTGGGACGATCTCACTTCTACTTTTCTTTTACTATTTGATCGAGTAGGATCAATTAGTTTGACGAACATCAAAACTTTTATAATTATTCATTGATAAAACTTTTACATCATTTTGATTTTATACAAAATACAAGTTTCAATTGAAAGTATAAATTAATATTTTTCAACAATCTTAAAGGTTATTATATTTTAGTCATATTAATTTATTGGTAAAAGAAACTTGTTTTTTTCTCAGTTTTATAACCAAAATGGAATCCACTCTTCCTTCTGCAAATCTTCGTGTCATGAACCAAGAATTTGACCGACTTGATCCCTTTGATGGTCAGCACTATACTCGTTGGGCTGACAATGTCAAGTTCATGATGATGTGTCTCAAACTTTACTATGTTTTGGACTCAAGTCTGCCTGCTATTCCTAAAAATCCTGTCCCAGCGGGAGAGGTTCCAGATCATATTATAAATTATTTGGAAAAGAAGTGCCTTCTCCATAGGGAAGATCAAGAACCGTGTCTTGGTCATATAAAGAATACTCTCTCTGATCGCATTTTTGATCTGTACGCGCCGGTCACAGATCCAATGGAGTTGTGGAAAGCTTTGGAACTTAAATATAATGTGCATTGTAACATCCCGGATTTGAGCCTGGTACGTGGATTTAATTTATTGGCTCATTATTTTAATAATTATTGCGTCGGTCCAATTAAATCCCGTTTCGTGGATTTAACGTGTCGAGACCGAGTGATACGTGTCTCCGAGCTAATAATTAGCGGATTAATTATCTCCTTCAAGATCGTGGAATTAATTGGGTCTTAATGATATAAATTATGAAAAAGTGATATCGGGTCCGGGTTAGTGGGTTCGGAGCCGGATTAAGGATAGAGACGTACATATATTGAGTCCCTTTCACTTTTTCCCTTATCCTTCATTCCTTCTTTTCCCAAAATTCAGAGATAACCTAAAGGTGTGTGTGCTGTGGATTTGGGGCTGCAAAGGGACTTCAAGAAGTGATTGGGCTGCTGGGGGTTGATCTTCTCCTTCTTGGTTGTTTGTGCTTGGAGGTTCAAGAGGTAAGAATTAGATTTGATAACAAAATCTTGAGATATGTTTGTATTATGATTGAGAATTGCAATTTCTGTGGTCTATGGGTTGTATATATGTGAGTTACGTGCCCTTTGTTGCTGGGAATCGAGTGTAGAAAGGAGTATTACTCCTGGTTCAGCTATGGGGTTCGAAGGTGAAGACTGAGAACAGTCGGCTGGTCGCGGCGCGACGCGCAGGGGGCCGCGGCGCGACGCGCAGAAGGAATTGGGCGCGACGCGAGTGCAGGGGGCTTAGCGGCGCGAGCCGCAGCCTGCAGGGGAAATCCGACTTGATCATTTGAGGGGAGTTTTGGGGTCGTTATTGGTTGGGTTCCCTCGGGATATTGTCGAATTGAATTTCTTGGGATTTTGGGTCTTGATAGGAATCCCATAAAAGAGTTTCGGGGATCGGTTATCCATTCGGGAATATGTTTCGGGTTTAAATTGATTGCGATAGTTATGTTTGATTTGAGTTGTGTGGCTATTGAGCTTGCGTTAATATGTGGAGTCCGTGGTGTTTACAGGTTCTAGCCGATCACGTGCCGAGCCGCATTAGAGTTTCGGATTTCCAAGCGAGTTTTGGGTAATCGGTGAGTACTCGAGTTCATTTACAAATCGCGCGTAGTCTTTTACGAGTCAGTTATGTGATGTGATATGTGTATACGAGACAGAGGTACGGCGCAGGTATGAGTTTCCCTACCCTATACGTGCTACATGTGTTTGAATTGCAGGTACCCGCGATATGTGATCGCGCAGGCTGACTGTCCCTAACCAGTCACGAGATATGAGGCTGTATATATACGGCAGAGATGTTGCCAGGTCGCTCCTGTGCCTATTGAGTAGCTAACCGCTGCTGTGTGCGGCCTGTTAGCCGGGGAACGTGGTCCCCTTTCGAGCAGAGATATGTGTTATGCATAGAGTTGCATATGTGTGTTGAGATATATGTGCTGTGTATGTTATATGTGTTTGCCTGCAGAGTCTAACCCTCGCGTACTCACGAGCTGTCCAGCTTACGTTTTCGAGTCCTGTGTGTGTCTCAGGCAGTCATACCGTGGGGTCGCAGCCGCAGCAGCCGAAGTAGGGATCGGGGCAGTTAGAGTTGCGTGCGTTGACCGTTTTGTTGATAATAATCTTGGAACTGTTGTATCTGATCTTCGTATGTATGTTAACAGTAATCAGTTGTGTATGTGTGCCAGTGTTAGTTTATGAGATGATGTACGTGACCTTCGTGTTAAAGTTTTAATTAACAGTGATTTTCCGCTAATCCTGTGACATGTGTACTTTGAGATGTTTGCGATATTGCCACTTATGATTGATTAATGACGTGGCATTTGTGTGAGAATTGTGGGTGTTACAGCTTGGTATCAGAGCTTGTGGTTTCAGTACTGAGTATCAGTGGATGCTTGTGCTCTTACCGTGTTCAGATCTGTGGGATCCTTCCCTGAGACTGAGTTTAGCGGAATTAACTGACCTAGCTTATTGTATAACGCTGGGTGATCGACCTGTTATCTTACCTTTGTGATATGTGCAGGTTATTATGGCAGGTCATGGCGAGGGTTCAGGGCCAGAGAGACCAGCGGGAGACGAGTATGTCCGCCGGTCAGAGATGTTATCGGTGTTGACTGAATTCTACAGAGAGAGGGACAGAGAGAGAGAGCAGCAGAGGCAGAGAGTTGATCCGCCGCCAGTGACTAGTGCTGAGACAGTGGTTGGGGCATCTTCTTCTTCTGCTCCTCGAGGTGGGTCCTTTAAGGACTTTATGGCGGGAGCCCCACCTCAGTTCCGAGGCGGTGGTGAGCCGGGTGCGGCTATGGCATGGGAGAGAGAGATAGAGGCGGCATTCCGAGTTGCCCATGTCGACCCTCGTGATATGGTCGGCTATGCGGCTTACCAGCTAAAGGGAGGGGCTTCACAGTGGTGGAAGTCCATTGAGTCATCCATGACTACTGCAGCAGCTTATGCTATGACATGGGATCAGTTCCGTGCCATCTTCGAGCTTCAGTATATTCCCCGGGATGAGCGCCGGGAGATGGAGCGTCGTTTCTTGCACCTTCAGCAGGGCAGCATGTCAGTTCAGCAGTATGTAGACAGGTTTAATGAGTATGCTCAGTTTGCGCCCCAGCACGTGGATACAGAGGTTCGGAAGGCTGATGCCTTTATTGATGGTTTACGGTCGGACATTCGGGAGTTCGTTGGGCTTCACGACACCCCGACGTTTGCGAGAGCCTTGGAGTTGGCTCGTGTCAGAGAGAGAGAGATTGAGAGACAGAGGGGTCAGCCTCCACCCCAGAGACAGAGGATAGGGACGTCTGAGCAGTCCCAGAGTTATTATCGAGAGCCTCAGGATTTCCAGAGAGAGAGACAGCCTGAGCAGCAGCAGGTTCAGGGTTCAGGATTTCGCAGAGACAGAGATAGAGGCAGAGATCGTAGATCCCGGAGGTCTGGGCAGTATCAGGGATCAGGGACGGCCAGTCAGAGTCAGGGGCAGACTTCCCGTTACAGTGCTCCGAGTCAGAGTCAGAGTAGCATGGGACAGGGGTCCCAGCCATCCGGGAGTCGGGCAGACAGTTCAGCTGGAGAGAGAGACTGTCCGAGGTGCCGCCGTCGCCATTCCGGTCCTTGTGTGCCGGAGCAGCCCAGATGTTATCGCTGTGGTCAGTATGGCCACACATCATTTACATGTACTTCGAGGGATTCCCTGTGCTTCCGCTGTGGGAGGCCAGGTCATATTGTGAGAGATTGTCCGGATGCGCCGCCAGCAGTGCAGGGAGCGAGCACCAGCGGTGCTAGAGCTGAGCCGTCGTCTTCGAGCCGCCGTGAGTCAGCGCCCAGAGGCAGGGGTAGAGTATTTCAGGCTACGGCAGAGGAGGCCCGCGAGTCTACCGATGTGGTATCTGGTACGTACATTCTGAACGGGCTTAGTGCTCGTATTTTATTTGATTCTGGAGCGGATCGCTCATATGTGTCTGTTGTATTCTGTGCCTACTTTTCTGTGCCTGCTACTGTTTTATCTGTGCCGTTAGTCGTTGAGAGAGTAGACGGTAGTACTGCTTTAGTGAGTCGGGTATACAGAGATTGTGTCCTTGAGATAGATGCTCACCGGTTTTCGATCGATCTACTGCCGATAGAGATTAGCAGTTTCGACGTGATAGTGGGTATGGACTGGATGACAGCCAGGCGGGCCGATATTCTGTGTGCGAAGAAGATGATCCGGATACCCATTTCAGACAGTGAGACGGTGACAGTATACGGCGAGAGGCGCCGGGGTGAGATTGGCATTGTTTCTATGGCCCGAGCTCAGAGATATGTCGCGAAGGGATGTGAGACCTTTCTGGCTTATGTTGTTGACGCCAGATTAGAGAAGAAGACCTTAGCGGATATACCCGTAGTTCGAGAGTTCCCTGAGGTATTCCCAGAGGAGTTGCCTGGGTTACCGCCAGATCGTCAGGTCGAGTTCCGTATCGACCTTATCCCTGGAGCGGTGCCTATTGCGAAGACGCCTTATAGGTTGGCACCTACTGAGATGAGAGAAATGATGTCGCAGCTTCAGGAGTTGCTTGATCGTGGATTTATCCGTCCGAGTTCGTCCCCGTGGGGAGCTCCCGTGCTATTTGTGAAGAAGAAGGACGGTTCTATGCGGATGTGTATCGATTATCGAGAGTTAAATAAAGTGACGGTGAAGAACCGTTATCCGCTTCCACGTATTGACGGTCTGTTTGATCAGCTACAGGGTTCGAGCTTCTTTTCGAAGATTGATTTGAGATCGGGTTATCATCAGCTGAGAGTTAGAGAGGAGGATGTGCCGAAGACTGCGTTTCGGACGAGATACGGCCATTACGAGTTCCTAGTCATGCCTTTCGGACTGACTAACGCACCCGCGGCATTCATGGATTTGATGAACAGGGTGTGTAGATCTATGTTGGATCGGTTTGTGATTGTCTTTATCGACGACATCCTGATTTACTCGAGGAGTGCCGAGGACCACGAGCAGCACTTGCGAGAGGTTTTATCTGTGCTGCGAAAGGAGCGACTTTATGCGAAGTTCTCCAAGTGTGAGTTCTGGTTGCGCGAGGTCCAGTTTCTGGGACATGTTGTGAGCGCCGAGGGTATTTCAGTGGATCCGGCAAAGATTGAGGCCGTTATGAGTTGGGAGCCGCCGAAGACTGTGCCTGAGATTCGCAGCTTTTTGGGTCTAGCCGGGTATTACCGTCGCTTCATTCAGGACTTTTCGAGGATTGCCAGGCCGTTGACGAGATTGACACGGCAGTCCGTTCCTTTCGTATGGTCCGATGAGCAGGAGTCGGCGTTCAGAGAATTGAAATCCCGGTTATGTCAGGCTCCAGTGTTAGCATTGCCCGAGGGTACAGAGGATTTCGTGGTTTACTGTGATGCGTCAGGTACCGGTTTGGGTTGTGTTCTGATGCAGCGAGGCAAGGTGATTGCATATGCGTCGCGACAGCTGAAGACCTACGAGGAGAGTCATACCGTGCACGACCTTGAGTTAGACGCAATAGTGTTTGCGTTGAAGATATGGCGTCATTATCTGTACGGTTCGCGATTTGTAGTGTATACCGATCATAAAAGTCTTCAGTATCTGTTCAGTCAGAAAGAGCTAAATATGAGACAGCGGCGCAGCCTCGAGTTACTGAAAGATTATGACTGCGAGATTCAGTACCATCCTGGTAGGGCCAATGTGGTGGCCGATGCGTTGAGCCGTAAGGCGTGTGGCCAGACGGTAGTTTCCCGAGCAGCGAGGCTCGAGGTTACATCGACTCTTGTGGAGAGTCTGAGATATGCTCAGTTAGAGGGTTTGCGAGCGGAGAATGTGAAAAGAGAGCGGCTTGCGGGACAGCTAGAGACATTGAGTAGAGATAGCAGAGGTTTGTGGGCGTTTCATGACCGAGTCTGGGTTCCGAGGGTCGGTAATCTGCGGCAGCTGATTTTAGACGAGTCGCATTGTTCGAGATTGTCTATCCACCCCGGGAGCACCAAAATGTATAGAGATCTGCGCGAGTTCTATTGGTGGCCAGGGATGAAACGAGACGTGGGCCGATATGTCGAGGAGTGTATGACTTGTCTACGTGTGAAAGCCGAGCATCAGAAGCCTCACGGGCATTTGCAGCCTTTAGAGATCCCTGAGTGGAAGTGGTATCATATCACGATGGATTTCATCGTCAGGCTTCCGCGCACCGTTCGAGGCAACGATATGATTTGGGTGATCGTGGATCGGTTGACGAAGAGTGCTCATTTCTTGGCAGTGAGAGGCACCATCACTATGGATCAGTTGGCCCGGTTATACATCAGTGAGATAGTGTCGAGGCACGGCGTTCCGATGTCGATTACGTCTGATAGAGATACGCGGTTTACTTCGAGGTTCTGGCAGAGCTTTCAGCGCGAATTGGGGACGAGAGTTCAGTTGAGTACCGCGTACAGACCTCAGACAGACGGGCAGACAGAGCGGACGAATCAGACTCTCGAGGATATGCTCCGAGCTTGTGCGATCGATTTTAGTGGTAGTTGGGACGTTCACTTGCCGTTAGTCGAGTTTGCGTATAACAACAGCTACCATTCCTCCATCAAGATGGCTCCGTTCGAGGCACTGTATGGGCGTAAGTGCCTAACCCCTGTGTGTTGGGGCGAGGTCGGCGAGCGACCTATCAGTGGGCCCGAGTTGTTACAGGAGACGAGCGATAAAGTGGCGGTTATCCGCGAGCATATGAGAGTAGCACAGAGCCGGCAGAAAAGTTATGCCGATCGTCGTCTGAATGAGCTCGAGTTCAGTGTTGGAGATCGCGTGATGTTGAAAGTGTCGCCGTGGAAGGGAGTTATCAGATTCAGGCATCGAGGTAAGCTGAGTCCGCGGTACATCGGTCCGTTCGAGATCATCGCCAGAGTCCGAGATCAGGCGTATAGACTGAGATTGCCTCCCGAGCTGGCCGGAGTCCACGATACGTTCCATGTGAGTCATCTGAGGAAATGTTTAGCCAAGGATGATCAGTTTATGCCGTTATCTGAGATAACCGTGGATAATCACCTGAGATATGTCGAGCAGCCTGAGGCGATTACCGATCGTAAGGTGAAGAGATTGCGAAATAAAGAGATTGCGCTAGTACTCGTTCAGTGGAGGCATCATAAGGGTACTAGTGCCACCTGGGAGCCCGAGGCCGAGATGAGGAGCCGTTATCCACAGTTGTTCCCGAGTCCTAGCTAGATTCCGGGACGGAATCTTTTTAAGAGGAGAGGATTTGTAACATCCCGGATTTGAGCCTGGTACGTGGATTTAATTTATTGGCTCATTATTTTAATAATTATTGCGTCGGTCCAATTAAATCCCGTTTCGTGGATTTAACGTGTCGAGACCGAGTGATACGTGTCTCCGAGCTAATAATTAGCGGATTAATTATCTCCTTCAAGATCGTGGAATTAATTGGGTCTTAATGATATAAATTATGAAAAAGTGATATCGGGTCCGGGTTAGTGGGTTCGGAGCCGGATTAAGGATAGAGACGTACATATATTGAGTCCCTTTCACTTTTTCCCTTATCCTTCATTCCTTCTTTTCCCAAAATTCAGAGATAACCTAAAGGTGTGTGTGCTGTGGATTTGGGGCTGCAAAGGGACTTCAAGAAGTGATTGGGCTGCTGGGGGTTGATCTTCTCCTTCTTGGTTGTTTGTGCTTGGAGGTTCAAGAGGTAAGAATTAGATTTGATAACAAAATCTTGAGATATGTTTGTATTATGATTGAGAATTGCAATTTCTGTGGTCTATGGGTTGTATATATGTGAGTTACGTGCCCTTTGTTGCTGGGAATCGAGTGTAGAAAGGAGTATTACTCCTGGTTCAGCTATGGGGTTCGAAGGTGAAGACTGAGAACAGTCGGCTGGTCGCGGCGCGACGCGCAGGGGGCCGCGGCGCGACGCGCAGAAGGAATTGGGCGCGACGCGAGTGCAGGGGGCTTAGCGGCGCGAGCCGTAGCCTGCAGGGGAAATCCGACTTGATCATTTGAGGGGAGTTTTGGGGTCGTTATTGGTTGGGTTCCCTCGGGATATTGTCGAATTGAATTTCTTGGGATTTTGGGTCTTGATAGGAATCCCATAAAAGAGTTTCGGGGATCGGTTATCCATTCGGGAATATGTTTCGGGTTTAAATTGATTGCGATAGTTATGTTTGATTTGAGTTGTGTGGCTATTGAGCTTGCGTTAATATGTGGAGTCCGTGGTGTTTACAGGTTCTAGCCGATCACGTGCCGAGCCGCATTAGAGTTTCGGATTTCCAAGCGAGTTTTGGGTAATCGGTGAGTACTCGAGTTCATTTACAAATCGCGCGTAGTCTTTTACGAGTCAGTTATGTGATGTGATATGTGTATACGAGACAGAGGTACGGCGCAGGTATGAGTTTCCCTACCCTATACGTGCTACATGTGTTTGAATTGCAGGTACCCGCGATATGTGATCGCGCAGGCTGACTGTCCCTAACCAGTCACGAGATATGAGGCTGTATATATACGGCAGAGATGTTGCCAGGTCGCTCCTGTGCCTATTGAGTAGCTAACCGCTGCTGTGTGCGGCCTGTTAGCCGGGGAACGTGGTCCCCTTTCGAGCAGAGATATGTGTTATGCATAGAGTTGCATATGTGTGTTGAGATATATGTGTTGTGTATGTTATATGTGTTTGCCTGCAGAGTCTAACCCTCGCGTACTCACGAGCTGTCCAGCTTACGTTTTCGAGTCCTGTGTGTGTCTCAGGCAGTCATACCGTGGGGTCGCAGCCGCAGCAGCCGAAGTAGGGATCGGGGCAGTTAGAGTTGCGTGCGTTGACCGTTTTGTTGATAATAATCTTGGAACTGTTGTATCTGATCTTCGTATGTATGTTAACAGTAATCAGTTGTGTATGTGTGCCAGTGTTAGTTTATGAGATGATGTACGTGACCTTCGTGTTAAAGTTTTAATTAACAGTGATTTTCCGCTAATCCTGTGACATGTGTACTTTGAGATGTTTGCGATATTGCCACTTATGATTGATTAATGACGTGGCATTTGTGTGAGAATTGTGGGTGTTACATGCATGAAGAAGGTACCAATAAGTATCTTGTATCTAAATATTTAGAGTTTCAAATGGTTGATGAAAAGCCAAATTTGGAGCAAGTGCATGAACTCCGGGTCTTAGTCAATAAGTTGACTACTCTTTCCATTCTACTTCCTGAAATTTTCCAAGTAGGTGCTATTATTGCAAAATTGCCTCCTTCCTGGAAAGATTTCTCTAAAGAATGATGCATAAATCTGAGGACTACAGTCTTGATGACTCATGAAACATCTCCGAATTGAGGAAGAAACTCGTAGTAGAGATATGCGTGGTAAAGGCGTATCTAAAAATGTGCATCATGTGACAGGGAGTTCTAATTCTGGGCAAAAGAACAAGGTTTGGAATCAAAACAAAAGGAACTTGGGTCCAAATAAGCAAAGTTTCAAGGAATCATCTTATCTCCAACAAAAGAAAAATCAACCAGCCAACAAATCAAAGAGGATTGGTCTGTGTCATGTCTGTGAAGAGATACAACACTACGCACGAGAATGAAAACATCGTAAATCTGGACCCATGGCAAATGCGATTGAGGATGTGGCTAAAATGGTTGCTAATGTGAACATAGGTGGAGTTCACATGATATCCGCATTGACTAGAGTTGTTGCAGCGTAGAGAGGTTGGTTTGTGGACATTGGAGCCACAGTGCATGTTTGTGAGGATAAAGATAGTTTTAGCACTTACCGTCCTATATCAACATTTATGGTGTGTGCTGATGGACATCGTGCTGAAGTGCTGGGTATTGGAAATGTTGTTCTAAAATTCAAGAAAGGTCTTACAATTACTCTTCTTGATGCACTTCATGTTCCAACTATCTCAAAAGGTTTGGTTTCTACTGAAAATTGTATAAAGCTGGGTTCAAGATGGAGCTCGAAAATGGAAGGTTTGTGAAATCTAAGAGTGGAAGATATGTGGGCAAGACAGTGAATGTGTCTGGAATGTATCGTCTCAGTTTTATTGGAAATGTTGCAAATGTTTCTCATGTTGTTTCAAGTGTTGGTAGTAATGATGTAATGATTCCATATGCTAATGAAATAAGCTTTTTTGGTTACTTTGTTTGTTCAATTTCTTTACAGCACAAATGTACAGCTCATACAAATATAAAAATATTAAGAAAATGCAATGTAACTGAAGGGTTTAAACACAGTTTTCACAAACATTTAGCGAAATGGAACAATAAAACCATTTAAACCATCACGGACCGTCTCGTATTAACATAAAACATAATCATATATAGAGGGTTTAGTAATCATACCAGATTGCGTCATTGCAATGAGATAATCACACGGAAAAGCTTTAGGTGATCCACACACCCTTCACCGTTGAACCGCGACGCTAGATATCATAATGATACAATCGAAAACCGAAACCCAGTGAGGGTTCCTATGTTCGGCCGAGAGAGAGAGTTAGAGAGGGGGGCTGATTTTTCTCACTAAAAAAACCTGCTAGGATTTAACCCTTAAACCCTATATATAAGCCCTTAGGTTATAGATAATTCCTAATATTAACTAAATAAATAATTCTAATAATTATCTATTAGTTTATTAGCATTTATCTATATTGGAAAAATTATAAATTTTATCTAATAACATTTATAATTATCCTATAAATATATCCTTTCATAATATCAAATATTACTAATTGGTCCCTCGACTTTCGATCCACTTAATCATCCACTAAGCATTAAATCGTTCGGTTGTGCACGAATGTGTGACCTTATAGTGACCTATGACACTGGATATAAATTTAATTGATATCGAGCACACAAAACCTTTCAATAACGGAACTCTAAAATTTGATAAAAAGGATTTGGATAAATGTGAAACTTGTGTTAAATCAAAGATTATAAAAAAAAATTTCCTTCAGTTAAACGGAATGCATCATTGCTTGAATTAATTTATTCCGACACATGTGAACTTAATGGAATACTTACTCGAGGAGGTAGAAGGTATTTTATTACTTTTTGTGATGACTCAAGCCGATTTTTATATGTTTATTTGTTAAGATCAAAGGATGAATCTTTTGATGCATTTAAAATATATAAGGCCGAAGTCGAAAATCAACAAGAGAAACATATTAAAATTCTTCGCTCGGATAGAGGCGGGGAATACTTTAATAAGCAATTTTGATACATTCTGCGAAGAGAATGGCATCAAACATGAGCGAACATCACCTTTCACTCCCCCAACAAAATGGATTAGCTGAATGAATAAATCGAACCCTAGTTGAGATGGTCAATTGTATGTTGAACCAATCTGGTTTACCAACTAATCTATGAGGAGAGGCACTTTTGACAGCTTGTCACATACATAATAAGATCACTAGTCGTGTGATTCCTAAAAGTCCATATGATTTATGGAAAGGGAGAAAACCAAACATTGACTATATGAGAGTCTGGGTTGTTTGGCTTACTATCGAACGCCTGATCCTAAGAGATCTAAATTGGGAGCTAGAGCTATTAAAAGTGTATTTGTTGGATATGCAACCAATAGCAAGGCTTACAGACTCTTGGATAAAGAGACAGACGTGGTAGTGGAATCTAGAGATGTGGAATTTTTCAAAGACAAATTTTCTAGAGATGATGAAAATTTGAATCTCATCGTTTTGAACCTCACTATTGTTCCAAGCACTTCTCGAGAAATTCTTGAAACTTCTAGGAATATAGAAGAACCAATGAGAAGTACTAGAGCAAGAAAGGAGAAGAACTTTGGTGATGATTTTCTTTGTTTCTTGGTCGAAGGAACACAAAATAAAGTGACAAAAGAGATCATATTGGTTGTGAGTGTGGATGATGATCCTAGAACTTTCAAAGAAGCTATGTCATCTAGAGATGCTCCTTTGTGGAAAGAAGCGGTAAAAGATGAAATGAACTCTATAATGGGGAATGGAACTTGGGAGTTAGCTGATCTTCCAAAAGGAAAGAAACCCAATGGGTCCAAATGGATATTTTAAAAAGAAATATTTTCCTGATGGATCAATAGCTGCTTATAAAGCAAGATTAGTTGCTAAGGGTTACAGGAAGTGAGAAGGTATCGATTATTTTGATACCTATGCCCCAGTTGCTAGGATTAGTTCTATTAGAACTCTTATAGGAACATCTGCTTTGGAAGGTTTCTACATACATCAAATGGATGTCAAGACAACCTTTCTAAACGGTTATTTAAAAGAGGAGATCTATTTGGAGCAACCAGAAGGGTTTGTGATACCCGGACATGAAAATAAAGTGTCTAGACTTATAAAATCCTTGTATGGACTCAAACAAGCCCCCAAACAGTGGCATGAAAGGTTTGATACCACGATGGCTTCTTTCAGATTTCAGCGTAGTGGAGCTATAGGTGCCTTTATTCTAAACGTACAACCGAACACACGGTTATCATTTGTCTTTATGTTGATGAAATGTTGCACACACCTAGAGGGTATTCTTGAGATAAAGAAATATATTTCCTCGAATTTTAAGATGAAAGATCTAGGAGAGGTTGATACCATTTTAGGTATTAAGGTATCTCAGGATCTGAACTTAACTACCTAAGATTAACTGATTTGAATAGATCAGAGTGTAAACCAATAATCTTGTATTAAATCAAAGTCCAATTAAGAAGTTTGCGGAATAACACTTAATTAATTTTATAAAAGCTTTCAGAATTCATAACAGATAAACATAAGAAGTAAACAAAATTGCTTGTATTGCTAAATCAAAATGATTACAATCACCTCTAATCTGTTTGATTAGACGAAGAACACAAATTGTTCTTAGGGTTTTACAACCTTAGAGGCTTATGAAAACTTAAACAAAAAAGCAATTACAGACTTGAATATGCAGAAACTTCTAATACAATAGAAAAACCTATTCTATGTATTTATAATGCTTTCTGATTTGTTTCTGTTGGGAATTCGTATCGTTTTTCATAAAAACAAAAAAAACATTAATCGAATTAACGCACAACGGAAGCTTTTTTAAAATCACGAATTCCGTACACGGATCATCAAGTATACATAAGATAAGTAAACGAAAGCAATAAAATCTGTACCTTTGTATTCGTTGACAAGAATACACGAATGGGATGCTCTCGGTATCCACCAGTGATGACACGATCGAGCGGCGCCAGGTATGCAATCAAACACACGAAGAACGGGAAAACCAAACGGATTGTGTGTTTGGCACGTACGGCCAGAAAATCACACACACACGTCCACATATGTGTGTGTGCGGCAACCCTACCCCCCAAAAAAAACTTGGGCCGTGGGGTATATCTCGTATATATACACACATGCTTGTATATGTATATTTATATATATGGCCGTATATATATATTATATATATATTAATTAAAACTTTAATATATTATATAATATATATTTTAATAATTATCTTTACTATTTAAACCATATACAATTATCTCTATAATTATATATCTATTAAATAATATTTAGCTTTTATATATTATCTAATAATATATAAATAACTAGATAATTATCAATAATTATCTATTATTTATTTGTTTATAATTATCCATCCAATTATCTAATAATAGATGATAATTCTAATTCAAATAAATCAATCTTTTATTTAATATCTAATAATAAATAAAAGACTAGATAATTATTATTTAATTATCATCCAATGACAATTAAATCACTACAATATCTGATATTGCACTTTTAGTCCCCGTACTTTGAGATATAATTAATCATCCATTAATTTAATCTCAATGATTATTTCGTGTCATAAACAATATCCAATATTGGTTATTTAATCGTTTAATTGCATCTGCTCAGTTGTGCTCATCGGTGTGACCCTCAAGTGTTTTATGAAATCAGCCATGATGCAGTAGTAATGTCATCTTTACACACCATATACTAACATACTCCCACTTGTGTAAGACGACATACTGTCCTGCAGCATGCGCCTAAAGGAGGTCATGGCTAGACACTTTAGGCAACCAAGGTCATAAAAACTCTGACTCCCATTCGGGCATTCTTGTTGAAACAGCCTTCCAAAAAGAAACTTAGGTTATATCCCATGCATCGCGATATTTCAATGTGAAAGCTAGGCATGGATTAGATCAACCGTAGCAAACACGATTATGTTTCTCGACTCCCTGATCTCATACTGAACTGTAACAGACAGAGTAGAACACATCAGTTCTGTCCGAGCATGGCCATGCATTTCTGTCAGTATCGATCGCCGAGGGGCCCAGAAATATCTCTTCTTAGTTAAAAGAAGGTGCAAATCCCATCTTGACTATCTAGGCCTCCAGCACGACTCCCACTGCAACCAGCCTCGAACCGTTATGATCACCCAGTTACAGATGATGTTAGGTTAGGCCAAATGTACAGCAGCACTCGCACTAAAGTACGTAGACATCTCAGGTACTAAGGATTACCTTTTTGAGACGACTCATGACTATGATCCACAAAGTGGTCTCAATCGGTGGGTCAATCCAATATTTGTTCGCAACAAATACCTGTGAATTTGGTCCAACCTTTGCTATATTCATCGCCCATGAATATCAACCAAAAACCACAGTAGCCTTTTAATTCTCGTTGTGGTTCCCACGACAACAAGCAGCTATGGAATAGTTTTAGAATAACTTCAAATTTATTCTTGGATTTCTAAAACATGCAAAATAGAACGACATTAAAGATATCATGTTGATCTCCTTTATCTCAATAAACACAACATGACTTCCATCAATTTAATGCTACTGTTCATTTATCAAATGTAACGGTAACACGATCTATCGAAAAATTAATTTCAGACATGATCTTAGTGGGAGTGTTCTCTAGTTAACTGACTTAACTTCCATTACCGTTTGTCTTTGAAAAATTACACTAGTTCTTTATTACAACTTCTTGTAATATTATTCAGATCCAATCTGAATCTCCATACAAATTTATATCCATTATCTTTAGAGGAACTGGTAAATCACTCATAAAGACACTCATAAAGACACCAGGATTAAAATTTAGGAGCTCTAGCAATTCCGATTAATTGCTACTAGTGATACGTTTAGATGTTTAGTCTTGAATATGACAGTATGCGGTTTATCTATATCTTAACAAAATATCTTTAATAACATTGTGTTCAACATTTGTGATATGTATCCATAACCACCAGAACCTGGTTATCGACAACATTTTGTTGTAGTGTTCCGTCAAGTTTGCCGACGAGTGTTTAAACAAGTCAAATGCTATTACTTGACTAACCACCACACAAGTTGTATACATTTCACATGTAATTTTATAAAATGTGATTACTTCTTGTCTAAACAATTCTGACTTCTCAAGTCTAATTATTTTTGACAAGTGAAGTGAATTAACCTCTATGTAACTCCTTTACATTTAATTCTGCATTTTATTAGTTTCTATATAATCACAGATGACTATCCAACTCATATAATCTCTAGAACTAACTTTCAAGAATTAACAAGTTCAATGAAACTGCATTTGAACACTTGAACAATTTACACAACAACATGGTAACCCTTTTTATCTGAATATGACTACTAGCTTGTCCAATTTCCATTGACAAGTTACTATTCAAGTTCCACTTGAATCAATAGTCTATAATCATGGTTTAGTAATCTTAAACAATAGGAATTTCAAGCACAAATTTTTTAACTCCAAAAATTCTTTATTTCTCCCAAAAATACTTGCAAGAAATTCAATCAATTGTATACTACACCATGATAAACTACTGATGACATGAAAATAGTGTCCAGCAGAGTATTCTCTAAGATGTCTCTATGCTCCCACTGAATCTGTCATCTCTTTTCACTTCATTTTAGTCATTGCAGACATTATGCATGAAACTTTGTTCAATTGGGTATCACATATCCAAGAACAATAGAAGTGACTGATTCAGATACACGAAGTCTCAATGCGGTTAACCTTGACTGTTTCCAAGTACTTGGGACAATTCCTTTCCCAGTGCCCAGTTTCCTAGCACTCAAAGAAATTGTCATCCTTGGATTTGACTTCTCTGGTTCTAGGTTTCAGCTACTTGTTAGCTTTAACCTCCGGCTTGGAAACTTACTTTCCCTTCCGTCTCTTTCCCTATCTTCTCTCCTTAATCATTCCCTCAGCAGTCTATAGCATCTTATGCAGCCCACCGATCATCTTCTCCATGAATATTGTAACAAATTACAAATTGCTAAAACTCCTTCAATAAGGAATTGAGAATTAGATTCGTGGTCATAACCTGTGTCACGGGTAACCCAAGTCTGCTAAGATGATCCAGATAACCTTTCATCTTCAGCACATGGGGTCTAACAGTTGTTCCTTCTGCCATTCTGCAGGAGCTCAGAGCCCTAATCGTATATGTTTCTCAGTCCGAGCCTGAGTCTGGAACATGTCCTTTAGCTGGCGATACATCTGGCAAGCTGAGACATCCATAAGGCTAGTCCGCAGCTCAGATGTCATGGTCGCTAGCATTAGACAGGCAACATTGACCGAATCCTCAGAGTGCTTCTTGTGGAGATTTCTCTCCTCAACTGTAGCAGTCTCTGCAGGATCAGGTTCTGGTGCCCTTTCCAGAATATACAACTTTCACTCTATACTCAGAACATTTGTCAGATCTTATTCCCAGTTCAGGAAGTTGCCTCTTTTGAGTTCTCCATATCCCAAATGGACCTCAAAGTAGCAACATGTGCTTTTGGGGAGGATTTTCAAGTGGGGAAAGGATATTGACGTTATCATTGTTGTTGTTACTGTTATTGTCATTGTTATTATTAAACCGCTTCTACCTCTGTCTTTTTCAACCATCTTAAACAATTTTTCAAAAATCAGTATTTGATTAACCATTAATAAATCAATAACCCAAAATTTAGAAAATGATTTATTAATCCTAAGAACCATTTTACTTATTCATGCACCCAACGGAGGCTGAACCTACATGAATAAGCTACTCAGGCAGGCAACTTATTACCAATTACAACCCCTTTGCAATTCTTAGATCTTATGAGATTTTCAATTTCTTAAATTGATCATGTTTAATCTCATCCACACCTTGGGCAACAGCCTTACTGAGGAACCACCACTGACACACACCATATAACAACTGCAAGTCACTGGCCCAAGTCTCACTTAGGATCCGCAGTGCTTACCTCACAGCTCTCCGAGTTTGCGGCGTAAGCACCCAACGAAGGCTGAACCTACTTACGACGACCGGTCACCGTGAGTGCCACTATATGGACGGTGTGCTGTGTCAGATTTTTAATTTGGGTTTATAACCAGTCTCTTACCAAGAACTAGTGGCCAGTCAGGTTAGTCTGCGGGCAGGATCCTTTCGGTTCTAAACCTTTTGGAACTTCCACAGCCCGAGCAAGACTGTCCTAGACACCACCTATTCTGGTAAACAATCCAGTTAATGTACCAGTTTTAAGAATTTCAACTCTTTGATCATATGACATTTTAAAAATAAATCTCCTTTATTTGAAAAACTAATTTCATAAAAATGTCATATCTAACACCTGACAAAATAATTAAAGTTTCCAATTTAAACTTCCTTTTAAATACTTTAATTTTTTTTTATCAAAAATGATTGTAGTTTTTATTTCTTTTATTTATCTACTTTGTCACCACAACCACGCAGATATAAATAAAGCATAAAGAAATAAAACATACAATCACATGGTGACATAGCTTTGCCGAAACTAAATTGGTTTCCGAGAGCCATACGGACAAACCAATTAGGTCAAAACCTAAGGGACAAAATCAACACACAAGGCAAGAAGGTTGAACTCTTTCAGCTCCCACTAGCCTCAGCATCCGATAATGTCACCGAGCGTCCTTGATGAATGACCTCCTTCTTGATGGACATCTTCTCCAAGATTTTTTACATAGTTTTAATCTAAATACATTTGCCTATTTTCTAACCTATTACAGATTACATCATAAAACCCGGGATTCCAATGGCACGCAGGCCTTCCCAAAAATATAACCAATAATGAAAATATCAAACATCACGATTAAATAAACAACC
Source organism: Centrapalus pauciflorus (assembly GCA_020465985.1). NCBI lineage: Eukaryota > Viridiplantae > Streptophyta > Magnoliopsida > Asterales > Asteraceae > Centrapalus > Centrapalus pauciflorus. Next base: position 76,861 of record JAANYP010008240.1, read on the forward strand.
ATCTAAGCAAAAAGGGGTCTCAAGGCTCGGCTATGTCACAAACATAACTAAAATAGTAAAGCTCTTAAATAATCTAGAATTCATTTTCATCTTGACATGAAAATAATTCCAAAACCAATTAATCCACCATTAATTGAAGTAATCATGTCCAATATCGTTCTTAAATTTAATACGGTTCGTAAACTCAAAATTTAGGAACACTTTCCATAATTAGAAACTTTTTTCCCGAAAAATTTCAAATTTAATTCCATCTTTGCATTATATTTGGATTCATAACTATACTTTTCTTAAAATATACAATTAACAATTCAAACACCTTTGAAACTTAAACTTACTATTTTAAGAAACTTTTTATTAAACAACCTTTAATAAATATAGTTTTATTTTCAAATAATATTGATAAATAATTTAAACTTCCTTTAAATAATTATCAATTAACTATTATTTAATTGAAACACTTTTCAAAATAAGTAACTAAACTTTATTTAAAACGTCAATTTTCTAGATAAACAATTTTACCAATAAAATATGTCTTTTAAAATATTTAAAAAAATTGACCATCTTTAAATAACACCAAAAACTTTTCTTTATGGTTTTAAACGATTTCTACCAAAAACTTTAATGTCGAGATCAAATCTCAAAAACATTAAACCATGACCGAGCATGAAACTCAAAGTCACGATTTCATCAATTTGAAAATAGAATCCTTAAATTAAACTCTCTTTAATTTAATAATGCATTTTATGGAACTAAATATTAAATGCATAAATTAAATCTAGTTTATAAATTAAAATTACCATTAATTTTAATTTCAACATTAAAACTTAATTTTTAATTAAAACTGATTTAATTTAAACGACGAATTACCGGAAAACGGAAACGAACCAACTTAGTTAACCGACTCATACTCGGGTTCAATAACCCATATGAACCGAAAACAAGTAGGGTATTAAACCCTTTGACGGCTGAAATTAATCGAAGCCATTAATCAACTCACTTTGATTACTTCGATTTCCATATTCCAATTAATCGTTTAATTATCGAATTGAATAATATTTAAACCGATTTGCGAATTTTATAAAAAACTGATAAAGTCTCCACTTTAATTTTATAAAATCGAAAATATATTTACATATATTTTGTCACAAATGTTTAAATATTAATAACCAAACACTTTTGATTTATTAATTCGATTTTAACGCATTTAATTTAATCGTTCGAGTTTAACCGTGAATTAAACGACACGACGGAACAAATAATCCATCATCTCGGTTACCACATCACAACCGAGAGGTCATGGGTCTCAACCCATGGCCGAAATCTCTAGGTTTGATTTCGCGAACCGAAACGTTTAATTTTTCGACTTTTAATCAATTAACTCTTTTAAACAATCAAACATCAACTAAATAAAACGAACTAAGGTTTCAAAATCCCGAGTTCCGAGGAACTCCAAGGTTGGCCGAGAATCACCATAAAGTTTCCAAAACCTTTGGTCGATTTTCTCCAAGCCAAATCAAAACCTTAAACAATTTAATTATTAATTTCGACCGTTTAAACAATTTTAATTATTAAAAATCGAAACTTTAAGATCATTGGACATAAATACTCGAATAATACTATCATTATGTTACTTGAGATGGCTCTGATACCACTGTTGGGAATTCGTATCGTTTTTCATAAAAACAAAAAAAACATTAATCGAATTAACGCACAACGGAAGCTTTTTTAAAATCACGAATTCCGTACACGGATCATCAAGTATACATAAGATAAGTAAATGAAAGCAATAAAATCCGTACCTTTGTATTCGTTGACAAGAATACACGAATGGGATGCTCTCGGTATCCACCAGTGATGACACGATCGAGCGGCGCCAGGTATGCAATCAAACACACGAAGAACGGGAAAACCAAACGGATTGTGTGTTTGGCACGTACGGCCAGAAAATCACACACACACGTCCACATATGTGTGTGTGCGGCAACCCTACCCCCCAAAAAAAACTTGGGCCGTGGGGTATATCTCCTATATATACACACATGCTTGTATATGTATATTTATATATATGGCCGTATATATATATTATATATATATTAATTAAAACTTTAATATATTATATAATATATATTTTAATAATTATCTTTACTATTTAAACCATATACAATTATCTCTATAATTATATATCTATTAAATAATATTTATCTTTTATATATTATCTAATAATATATAAATGACTAGATAATTATCTATAATTATCTATTATTTATTTGTTTATAATTATCCATCCAATTATCTAATAATAGATGATAATTCTAATTCAAATAAATCAATCTTTTATTTAATATCTAATAATAAATAAAAGACTAGATAATTATTATTTAATTATCATCCAATGACAATTAAATCACTACAATATCTGATATTGCACTTTTAGTCCCCGTACTTTGAGATATAATTAATCATCCATTAATTTAATCTCAATGATTATTTCGTGTCATAAACAATATCCAATATTGGTTATTTAATCGTTTAATTGCATCTGCTCAGTTGTGCTCATCGGTGTGACCCTCAAGTGTTTTATGAAATCAGCCATGATGCAGTAGTAATGTCATCTTTACACACCATATACTAACAGTTTCCTTGAAGGACTCTGACTTCTCTGATAGTAGATATGCTGGAATCTTCGTGTAAATATCTTTTCCTGAATATCACCACATTCTGTTTATAGAACTGTTGAACAGCTTGAATCACTTAGCAGCTTGAGCAGGGCAGCTTGAGTGAAATTACTCTGGCAGCTTGAACTTTTGTACTAGCAGCTCGAGCTTCTTCAACTAACAGCATGAACTTTGTGCTTTCACAGTAATTCTACTAACAGCTTGAAAAGTCTAACTAACAGTTTGAACTACTTAGGATATTTCCCAACAATCTCCCCCTAACTTAAATTCTTTACAAAAGACTTTAAGTTCTATATAAATAAGGAAATAAACAAGTATACTGTTATTTACAAACCAAGGCTTTCAAAAACTTACAACTGTGCAAGTTTCTGATTGACTGCCTTCAAAAACTCTTTCTTCAAATCTTCTCTATCACAATATATACTTACTGACCTCATTTGAAGTAGCATAGCCTTTGGAAGATCAAAAAATTCAAAATTGAAGAACATACTAGATCCATCTGTAAATCTGATTCTGTATGTCCTTGATTTGACAAACTGATCAACCTGTTTGACCTTCATCTCTTTTGCATTCTCTATATCTTACCTTATAGATTCAGGATCAAAAATACTCTGCAAATCTTTAATGGCTTGCTTGACTTGTGGGAGGGAAGATTTGACTTGAGTTGCAGTCCCAACATGATACATTCTTGTTAGCTCATATCTGGTCATCCCTTCAGCCATATGCATCAAACTTTTATATTCTTCCTCAGGACCAGTTTCTCTTCTTACTACAAAATGATATCTTAAGTCAATGTTATCCATTGTCTTAGCATACCAGTAAGTAATAAGAGGTTTTGAAAAATCATGCTGGTCGAGGGACTTCTCTATCTCCATCACTTGTTGCAGCTGATGCTCAAACAGCACCCTTTTGACCTGATCAAGCTTTGCTTGTGAGATTGACTCTGATTGAGGAATAGGAGCAATAGCTTGAACAGAAGGAGCAGGATCACTAGCAGCAGCTTGAACTGAATCTTGTGATCTTTGGACTTCTTGGGAGACTTTGGCTACCTTACGTTTTTCCATTTACTTGTCATGGATATCTTGCAGCCTTTCTGTGCTCATGGACTGAGCCATCTTCTTTGGGATACCAGCTGCAAAGGAAAAATTAATTAGAAATCTTCTATGTTCAGCCTTTGAATGCCCTGTTGGCATCTTTCTCTTCCTTTCTCCTTGCTTGACCACAAACCCTCTTAGGTATCTCCTAAGGTCTCATCATCTTGCATTGGGGCATGGGTTTGCTGGACTAAAGCCTGATCTTGTTCTTCTGCTAATTTTCTGGCAATCTCAGCATCAAAGGCAATCTGGGCTTCTCTGGTAGAAAATTTGTGCTTTGGAGACTCAATAAGAATGCCCTTGCCCTTATCTTTTGTAGCAGAAGTTGTAGCTTGGACTAAACTGTTGGGAGCTTGAATTCCTTCTCTTATAACAACTCCAGTTGCTTTTGTAGAAGCAGCTAGAGTTTCTAGGCTAACAGCTTGAGAAGCTGTTGGGACTGTTAGCCTAGATTCTTGAACTGTTGGAGCTGCCTGGACTGATTTAGGGATCTCCTGATTCTCCCCCTTTTTGGAAGCATTGGTTTGGTCAGGAGGACCTACAACCGTTGCCACTTGGGTTTGAATCATACGCTCTAATTGAATGATCTTATTCCCACATAGGGTAAACCCTTTATGGAGATAATCCATTCTTTGATTTTGAGCCGCTTCTGCCTGCCTGAGTGCAATTATTTGGGCCCCCTATGCAGCAATGATGGACTGTTGGTATTCCAACATTGCAACAACAGGTTGCAGCTTAGAATCCGTTAATAACATTAGTTGCAGACTAGCCTCAAGATCAGCAAACGAAGTTGGTGTTTGTGATCTATCACTGGCATGAATACCAGAAGTAGAAACCTCTGGGCCCCTCTGTTCTTGGTACTGGGGACTTCCAGATGGTGCTTGCACACCTTCTGTTGCCATGGGTGTGGTCTTAGTGATGTTGGCACTGTCCTGTGCCACTTGTGTAGTAGCAACAGTAGTGCCAGCCACAGAACCCATATGAACAATCTCTGGTGAGATGTCCACCTCCTGAATGAGGTTGGGAGTGACCTCAATTGCTTCCCTTTGGATATTCTGTGCAGAAGTGTCCTCCTGCATAGGGTTATTTCGCTCTTGTATGAGGGCTGAGGAGGAAGGAGCTCCTGGACCTCTTTTCCTTTTGTATAGTAGGAGTGGGGATGTGGGCTTAACAATGGGAACAGAAGGTATGTGAGTATCATGAGGAGTGGGTTGGGGTCCTGTGGGTGAAGCAGTAGTGTTAGGCTGAGCCTGCTCAGGACCCTCTCCTCTGTTTCTTGGAATGATGTCCATCATTGCAGAGGGCAATGGGACATCTACACTCAAAAAATTGGCACTTGGCTTTAGAAGCCTTTTAATAGAAGATAGTGAGTGCCTATGGGAAACATGTATCCTCTTACGTATATGAAAATTTGTACAACTCTTTGCAATTATTTTTGCTAAAAATCTAGGATACATCAAAAATTTCCCATTCTTTAGGGAATGATGCCTTAACATCCCCTGGAAAATCATATTTGAAAAATTGAACTGTTGGCCTGTTGAAAAACACACTAAGGCAGTGGCAATGTTTGATGAAAATTCTGAACAACCAGTTCTTTTAAGGCTAATACACTGCTGAATGATATGCACAAGATATTTCCATTTAGGAGAAAAGTGTGCTTTAAAGAAAGTAAAAGAATCAGCAGGACCCCTATATCCAATGTTATAAAGACCAGTATGTAAAGCATTAAGGGATAGGTCTGTTATACCTGAGGCATCTTGAAGATGCAGATGTTGTCTGATGGATTCCTCAGTGACTGTGATAATATTGTCATCGATTTTGGATGTCAAAGAGGAGATTCCATTGATGGTTTTTAAAGAAGCATGGTTCCAGAACTGCTCAATATGTGAGATGTATATGGTGGGATTGATATTGAGAGCATGATGGATATGGGAACTTCGAAGGAATTCCATCATGTCATGGAACGGTTCAAGTTCAGAGTGCTTGAGAGAGTAGAGTAGGCAGTTGTGTTCTTTGACAAACTCCATTGAGGATCAATCGGAGATTTTAGGGTTTCAGTGATGTGCGTGGGAATTGTTTCAGTGAATCAAGAAGGGTTCAAGTAGATATTTTGCAACTGGTAGTTACAATAGAACGAAACTGGAACCTTTAAAGGTTTTGAAAATATCTAAACCCGCGCACACACTTATGGAAATGACCATATTACCCTGCACACTTTGACAGATCAGGTGAAACAACTAACAGTCCGAGAAAATGAACTAGCAGCTTGAGAAAATACTCAAGCTGTTAGTTAAAAATTTGGCGACTGCTTAAAGAAACAGTGACTCCCCCTTAATCAAGCATATGTACAAAGAAAAACAAATTAATCCATATTAACCATACCAATATTTGATACTAGGAAGGTGAATCTTCCTACATCAAATGGTTTTGTAAATAGATCAGCTAACTGATCATCAGTGTGAATTTTGGTAACTTGGATTAATTTCTTCTCATTGCAATCCCTTATAAAATGAAATCTAATTTCTATATGCTTGGTTTTAGGAAATTTCACTGGATTTTGTACAATGCTAATTGCACTTGAATTGTCAATATAAATGGAAGTGGATAGGAAGTTCATACCATAGTCTCTCAGTTGATTCTGAATCCACATTACTTAGGAGCAGCAACTTGCAGCTGCCACATATTCTGCTTCAGTAGATGAGGTGGAAACAGTTGTTTGCTTTTTGCACTGCCAAGAGACCAATCTTGTTCCCAAGTATTCACATCCACCAGTTGTGGATTTTCTGTCAATGTTGCATCCTCCATAATCACTGTCAGAATAGGCTGTTAACTCAAGAGGAGAGTCTTTAGGATACCAGAGGCCTAAATGTGGTTGGCCTTTTAGATATCTAAAGATTCTCATAACAGCAACCAAATGACTGTCCTTTGGAGAGCATTGAAACCTAGCACACACACAAACAGCAAACATAATATCAGGTCTAGAAGATGTTAGATACATAAGAGATCCTATAAGAGATCTGTATAAATGAATGTCCACATCTATGCCATCTTTTTCTGTATGGAGCTGCTTGTGAGGATCCATAGGAGTACCTGCAACTTTGGTATCTTGATATCCAAACTTTTCCAGTATGTCTTTAACATACTTTGATTGACTTATGAAGAGACCAGTGGGCTTCTGCTTGACCTGCAATCCTAGAAAGAAAGTGAGTTCTCCCATTGAACTCATGAAACTTTTTGTGCATTAATGCCTCAAACTCTTTGCACAGACAATCATTTGTTGAGCCAAAGATGATATCATCAACATAGATTTGTACAAGCAGAATCTCAGCTTTGATGAACTTTGTGAATAGTGTTTTGTCCAGAGTGCCTCTCTTGAACCCATTCTGTAGAAGGTAGGATGACAGAGTGTCATACCATGCTCTGGGGGCTTGATGGAGTCCATAGAGAGCCTCGTCTAGCTTGTAGACTCTGTCTGGATACTTGTAGTCCTCAAAACCAAGAGGCTGACACACATATACCTCCTCTTCAATTGTGCCATACAGAAAAGCAGACTTTACATCCATCTGATACACTTAAAAGCCTTTGAAGCTTGCATAGGCTAAAAACAGTCTGATAGCTTCAATTCTTGCCACTGGAGCAAAGACATCATCATAGTCTATGCCTTCTTCTTGAGTGTACCCTTGTGCTACTAGTCTTGCTTTGTTCTTTATGACTATCCCTCTCTCATCCTTCTTGTTTCTGAACACCCATCTTATACCAATGGCTCTCTTTCCTTTAGGGAGATCAACAAAGGTCCATACATTCTGAATCTTGAATTGTAGAAGCTCTTCCTGCATTGCTTCAATCCAGGATGAATCTTTCAAAGCTTCTGATGCCTTTTTAGGTTCTAGCTGAGACATGAAACAGGCATGTTCAAATGCAGCTAGACTGAATTCAGGAACTGCTGGTTCAGCAGCAGCAGTCTCCTTGTGAACCATTGTCCTTGTTTGCACAGGAGTGCGTGGATCACCCATTATTTGATTGAGAGGATGATACTTGTGAACTCTGAGTGTAGGCTCTCTATCTGTCTGAAAAGAGGATCCAAGATTTGTATCATCTCTATCAGGACCAGTTGATGGTTCAGTTTCTGGAACGGCTTGACTTGAATCTGGGACCGTTTCCCTTTGAGTTGGAGCTGTTCTCTCAGGACTTGGGAGTTGCACTTCAGTGTCTGGATTTGAATCATGTTGAGCATTCAGAACCCCTGGAGGGTCACAAGACAGAAGTGGTATAATTGTATACTCATCCCAATTCTTTGAATCTGCAGCAGTTTGAAATTTTGTGCCAACAGCTTGATCATTTGTGCTACCAGCATGAGAATTTGCATTGACAGCTTCAATCCTGTGTGCATCAGCTTCTGCAGTATACTTAACAAAGCTCAAAGAATTTGTTAGTGAATCTAAATCAAACAACCAATCAGGACCAGTGCCTTTGACATTTGCAGTATTTTCATTAAATTCAACATTTGCACTTTCTTCAATGGTTTTAGACACACTGTTATATACTCTATAGGCTTTGCTTTGATATGAGTATCCTACAAAGAAGCCTTCTTCAGCCTTGCTTTCAAACTTCCCTAAGTGAGTCTTAGTGTGAAGAATGGTACATGGACACCCAAAAGATTTGAAAAAGGCTATTAGGGGTAATCTATTATGGAATAACTCATATGGAGTTTTCCCTTGTGATTGAACAATCTGTACCCTATTCAGAACATAACAGGCTGTGTGGACTGCTTCTGCCCAAAAGGTCATTGGCATTTTTGAATCAGCTAGCATGGTTCTAGCAGCCTCAATTAATATTCTGTTCTATCTTTCAGCTACACCATTTTGTTGTGGTGTTCTTGGTGCACTATATTGCCTAGCAATACCTTTGGACTCATAAAAACTGTTCAGAATATGATTTTTAAACTCAGTTCCATTGTCTGATCTTATCACCTTAACTTTTGAGTTGGATTGGTTTTCTATTTTAAGAATAAAGGACTTAACCAGCTCAGCAGTTTCATCTTTAACCCTAAGAAAGTAAACCCAAGTAAATCTGGTGAAATCATCAACAATAACTAAACAGTAGGCCCTTTTATTCAAACTCAAAACAGATGTTGGACCAAATAGATCCATATGAATCAGATGAAGAGCAGATGAGATTGAATTTACTTCTTTGGCCTTATGAGAAGCTTTGTGTTGCTTGCCTTTAAGGCATGCTACACAATGATCATCACATATGAACTCCTTTTGTGGTAAACCTCTTACCAGATTCTTTTTGACTAAAACATTCATGGACTTGAAGTTCATGTGACACATCCTTCTATGCCAAAGAGCAGACTCATTGGATGATGCTTTGGATATCAAACAGCTTAAAGTACTTGATTTGGATAAAAGTTCTGTGTCCAAACAGTATACATTGTCCTTTCTTGGGGTTCTTAGTAAAACAAGATTTTCAGGAATTTAAAATCTTTTGAAAGGACTATGCACTCAGAATCTGTAAACAAAACAATATTTTGTTTGTCACAGATTTGAGACACACTCAATAAATTATACTTAAGCTGTTCAACATACAAAACATCATTGAAAGTCATGTTGCCTGCATTGACAGTACCTTTACCTGTAACCTTACCTCCTTTGGAGTTGCCTCCAAATGCAACAAATCCTCCATCAAAGCCTTTGAAATTTGACAAGCACTCAGAATTGCCTGTCATGTGCCTAGAGCATCCACTGTCCAAGTGTCATCTTGTTTTATGAGGTGACCTGTGGTTGCCCTGCACAAATAACAGCTTAGTTAGTAGTGGAGTAAACCCAAACCAAGTTGGTTTTGGGTTGTCCTTGTGCATTAACATAACTAAATACTGTCTTTGATTTCTTATACTTAGTAAGATCCACTGATGGATTTTGTGGAGAGTATTTAGTTAGCACATGAGGTATCCAGGTATTTTGTCCATCCTTTTCAGTAACAGTCTCAGATGATCCATTACCAGTCCCAACTTTGAGCCTACCAGTCTGAATTGAGTCTGTAGTGCTAACAGCTTGAGAATTTGCACTAGCAGTCTCAACTTTAGACTTGGCAGCTTCAACATTTGTATCAACAGGTTCACCTGAGCTTGTACCTTTAACACACCATATTTGTTTAAAATTTACTTTTGGTTTAGCTAAAACTTGTTTTTGGTGTGTGGACTGTTTCTTATTAACTTTTGAGAACCTGTGATCAACTGTTTTCTTTGGAACTGATGCAGTTTGAGGTTTGACCTTTGAATTCTTTGAATTTTGAGAGGTTGTCTTTTGATGAATCACAGTCTGTTTTGCAACAGATGGTTTATAAAAACAATCTCTGGCCAAGTGATTCTTTCTGCCACAATGAAAACATTTTTTGACTGTTTGAATTTGAGAACCAGTTTTATTGGACAATTTCTGGTTCTTGTTCCTCTGATTTCCCCTTAGCTGCTGTTGTTTGGGAAACTTTTGGACACCATGCTTTTGGCATGTGCAGACTGGAACATTTTTACCCTTTTTATTATTCTTTGAAGAAGATGCAGTGTTACAGTTAGAAGGTACAGAAACTTGTGGAGCAGCATTGCATACACTCATCTTCTCCTTTCCTTTCTTATTGGGAATTTGGATTTCTATAGGTGCACTCATTGTTTTGTGTTCTTTCTCAACTGCTGTGCACTCACAGTCTCTATTTTGAATCTGATCTTCTTTAGATTCAGGATTGTTATCAAGGATAGGATCTACAGTAGTCATAGACTCAGCTAATGGTTCATTGACAAGCCTGTCAGCAACCTCACTCATTGGATGAATGTATTTGTTGTTGTATGGGGGTGGAGTAGCTCTGTAGCCTATACCTTCTTTGGGATGAACCTGAGATGTAACCCTATCTTTAAATTGGACTTCCATTAGGTGTTCTAGCTTTTGATTTGCCAATTTGAAGTTACCTAGATCTATATTGACAGATTCTAGTTTCTTATTAGCCTCCAACACCTTTTGTTCAATCTCTTCTACCTTTTTATTTTGGGATTCTATTTTCTTATTTAGTTCCTTTTTCTCCCACTCATGATATGTTCTATCATGTCCCATTTGAATCTCATTATCCTTATAGTCATTGATCTGTTTTTCAAGATCTTCTATGGCCTGCATGTATTCATATCTCCTTTCTTCCATCTTAGCTAGAGTTTTACACATGCTCTCATTATGATCTCTGTACTTTTTAACCATATTTTTGCATGTTTGAGAGCAAAGTTTGGAATTTACCTCAGATGGTAGATCAGTGGAGGTGACAGTTGATGTTTCTGCCATTAGAGCTTGATTTTGAAATTCTTCCTCTGTCTGATCACTCCAATCAAACACATTGTCTTCTTGAGAGACAAGTGCTTGTGATGATGAAGCCTGATTAGTCTGCTGAGGCCTTGATGACTGTTGTCCTTGAGATCTGCATTCTCTAGCAAAGTGACCAAGTTTGTGACATTTAAAACACTCAACTTTTGACTTATCAAAAGTTGGTTTGCCTTCTACTCTGGCTGGAAAGGTGGTTCTTCCCGTTCTTTTTAGAAACCTTTTGGCCCTCATGGTCAGCATTGCATGTTGCCATTTCAGATCCATCTCTTCAAGATCATCTGGATGAATCTGTTCTAGATCTTCAGCATTTAGTGCAAACAGTCCATCATTGGCAACAAAAGCCTCATAGTGAGCTTCAGTAGAGTTACCATCACCACCTGAAAAGGAATCACTGCAATTAGATTTTTCAGATGACAAAAGAGCAGTATTGTGATTATAAGAAAGAGATTTCTTTTTAGTATCAATCTCAGTCTCAAACACTCTCAGACTGTTGTATAGATGATCCAGTTCTATTTCATCAAGAGTGTCTTTTGTTCTCCATTGAGCAGCATAAACTGTTCATTCTTCTCCAAGAGATCTAAGAAACTTTGTGTTGACCTCATCTTGATCCAGGCTGACTTTTGCACTTTCCAATTCACTTATCAGTTTGTTGAACCTGTCAAAGATTTGAGTGAGGTTTTCATTCTTGCCACCAGAAAAGTTTTCATACTGCTGTTTCAAAAGATCCTTTTAATTTCTCTTGGTACTGGCATTACCAGCAAATCTCTTCTCTAAAGCAATCCAAAGAGAATGGGCAGTATAAAACTTTTTGAACTGATGTTGATAAGCATTAGGAATGGCTATTTGTAACAGTGTAAGAGCTTTCACTTCATTCATTCTAGCCTTTCTTTCAAGTTCAGTTTTTAGAGGAGTTTTGACGGGTTTTCCCTCATCATCAAGTTCTGGATCAACTACCGGAGGAAATTCAACAGCTTCCCATATAGCATAATCAATGAATTGAATATGCTGTTGAATCCTGAGTTTCCACATCTCAAAGTCAGTGGGCTTGAGCATAGGCACTTTGAGTCCTTGCCCAGATCCACTGCTGCTATTATCAAATTCCATTGCAAAACGATTAAAAGTTTAAAAGAAAGCTTTCGACTTTGAAAAACAAAGAACGACCTGTGGCTCTGATACCACTTGTCAGGATCTGAACTTAACTACCTAAGGTTAACTGATTTGAATAGATCAGAGTGTAAACCAATAATCTTGTTTTAAATCAAAGTCTAATTAAGAAGTTTGCGGAATAACACTTAATTAATTTTATAAAAGCTTTCAGAATTCATAACAGATAAACATAAGAAGTAAACAAAATTGCTTGTATTGCTAAATCAAAATGATTACAATCACCTCTAATTTGTTTGATTAGACGAAGAACACAAATTGTTCTTAGGGTTTTACAACCTTAGAGGCTTATGAAAACTTAAACAAAAAAGCAATTACAGACTTGAATATGCAGAAACTTCTAATACAATAGAAAAACCTATTCTATGTATTTATAATGCTTTCTGATTTGTTTCCTTGAAGGACTCTGACTTCTCTGATAGTAGATATGCTGGAATCTTCGTGTAAATATCTTTTCCTGAATATCAGCACATTCTGTTTATAGAACTGTTGAACAGCTTGAATCACTTAGCAGCTTGAGCAGGGCAGCTTGAGTGAAATTACTCTGGCAGCTTGAACTTTTGTACTAGCAGCTCGAGCTTCTTCAACTAACAGCATGAACTTTGTACTTTCACAGAAATTCTACTAACAGCTTGAAAAGTCTAACTAACAGTTTGAACTACTTAGGATATTTCCCAACAAGGTAAAACGCTCGAGTAGTCAGATATCTATAACTCAGTTTCACTACATAGAGAAAATTCTGACTAAGTTTCAGCATCTAGGGACAAAGGAATTCAATACTCCTTTTATTCCTAGTGTGAAACTAACTGCCAATTCTAGTCGAGCAATGACTCAACTAGAATATGTGAGTGCAACAGGAAGCATGATGTATGTTATGCATTGTATTCGTCCTGATATTGCATTTGTTGTGAGTAAACTGAGTCAGTACACGATCAATTCAGGCGGAGAACACTGGAAAGAAATAAGCAGAGTGCTTGAATACTTGAAGCGAACAAGTTCCTTGGAACTTTCGTACTCGTCTTCTTCTCGAATACTCGAAGGATATTCAGATGCTAGCTGGGTTGATCAATCTAATGAATCAAAATCCACGAGTGGATGGATTTATACTTTGGCTGGAGGAGCCATATCTTGGGCGAGCAAGAAACAAACGTGTATAGCTCACTCTACTATGGAAGTCGAGTTCATTGCCCTAGCAGCAGCAAGAAAAGAAGCAAGGTGGATTAGAGATTTACTCTTGGACATACGATTGTGGGATGTTCCAATGCCTTGTATACCTATTTTTTTGTGAGAGTGAGACCACACTATCCAGAATATATAATAATGTATATAATGAGAAGTCAAGGCATGTTGGTCTTACACATAACAATCTGAGACAACTGCTTGAGAATGGTACCATCAAGGTTGTCTTTGTTAAGCCAAGTAACAACTTGGCAGATCCTTTAATCAAGCCTCTGACGAGAGACTTGGTTATAAGAACCACACAAGACATGGGTTTAAAACCACAAGAGAATTAGTTAGTGATGGAACTTGAATATAGTGATCCTATATCTCAAGTTTAATGGGTAATAACAAGTCATTGAACTAATAGAAGCTACTATCAAATTGACTCAAGTGTGGAAGAGATAGTACATCACGGGGGAAAGGTTGAGTTAAAACTTTTAACAAAGGTTTGGTATACCTTTTCCTATATGATCTAAAGGCGGTGCCACCTTAAATGAAGAAATGCGGCTGTCTTCTAGAGGGTCATGAAAAGGATTGGTAGCGCATGGTCGTATTAGCGCTCAGTGAATAGCAAAATATTGTGTAACATGTGTAAGTGAACCGGAGGGGTCACTAGGTTCTTGGTTTAAATGCAAAGGATACCATTGAATCGATTTCTCTTTGTACACTTGAATTAAACTAGGTTTAATCTACGTGACACCTATGTAATGTTACATAACCGAATGACAGGAAACATTCCAACATAGAGGGGATTGTTGGAAAATTTGATGTTGGCAAGTTTTGTTGTTGTCCCACATGTGAAAAGGGAAACAACTTGGTGGAGGTTTATAAGGGATTTCTCTCCCTTATCATTCAAACTAAATGGTGGGGGTCAAGTAGGTTCTCCCCACCGTCGCCTAGTCGAACGCATCGTCGCTAGGAGCTAAGGAGCTTTTAATTTTGCTAGTTTGAATTTCGTAAGTCCTGTATTAATTGTCATTGATGCGACGTCTGTTACAAAATATTGTAACGGCTGTTTTAATGGTTTTTTAATTACAAGAGTTATGAAATTGTCTATAAAAAGCACACATCTCCACACATTTGAGACATATGAAATCGCTACATCTCTCTCGAATTTCTGTCCAATTTGCTATCTCGAATAACATTGTTGCTACTGCAATATTCTTATTTTAAAACTGTATAATCCTAGGTTTTATTATGATTGGAGTCTAAAGCAGTAAGAAGTCGTAATCACCTTTAAGGACCTTAAAATTGTCTCTTCTGTGCAGTTTTTCTGACTTCTTTTGAGGCATCTTGCACAATCAGGTTGGTTGTTTTATCTATCTGATCGTGATTAAATAAGTCCGTCGTCGGGACGATCTCACTTCTACTTTTCTTTTGCTATTTGATCGAGTAGGATCAATTAGTTTGACGAACATAAAAAGTTTTATAAATATTCGTTGATAAAACTTTTACATCATTTTGATTTTATACAAAATACAAGTTTCAATTGAAAGTATAAATTAATATTTTTCAACACTCCAATGTAGCTAATAACATTGATGATATTTCTGCTAGCACGATGCCTCAACAAACTATGTAAGGTCAGTATCATTCAATGCAATGATACATTGCTACCGTTAGAATTTTGGCCTAGTTAATTGTGACCATTATAACAGAATCTGCATTCGTACTAATTGATAGTATGAAACAATGTTCGTAGTTCAAAATATTACTTTATCGCACACTATTGTCGGTGTAGATGGCACACCGGTTCACACACGTCCATCAAGCAATGTTCACAATAGTTGTATTATAAATGATACATCATTACATACTTCTAACCGCCCCTGAAACATTATCGTCTACTAATGTGGAGGAGAATTCAATGTTTTGTGCGACGACATCAAAGTTAGTATTTGTTGACATATAACGGAGTTATATATCTTAGTTGTATATGATTTCATTTGTCATGCATATTGATAATTTTTTGGTTTTGCCATTTAATCGCATAACCAGTAAATTTTGGTGTTTCTACAAGTCAATCCCAGATAAGTACATGTACCATTGCTTTTAAAAATGCCAAGGAAATACATATCGAAATCGACATCGTAAGGACGATATATGTTTTGTGCCCCATACTTGGTTTCATGTTAACCTACTTTTAAGTCTTATGTGTCTCTTTTACGATGTTTTAGATTGGATGTTTACTTACTGGGATAGTGGTGATGCAACCTTTGAGTGTCGTTACTGTGGTGCCATTGTATGGTAGGGTGAACGAACACAAAAATCAAGTAACACAAGCAATCCCAAATTCTCATTATGTTGTGTTGAAGGAAAGGTTATCTTGCAACCACTTGATCCCGCTCCAACATTATTTCAAGGGTTGATGGATTATAATGGTGGTCGTAGGGCAAAAGTTTTTCGTGCCAATATAAAGGTTTTGTATGCAATGTTTTCTTTTACAACGACGGGCGGTCGTGTCAGCACTAATGTTGATGTTGGTGGTGGGCCTAACATGTATCAATTGAACGATCACAATCATCATAGAATTGGTACGTTGCTCCCATCAGATGGTGACAGGTATCCTAGATTTGCCTAGCTATACATCTATGATACAAAACATGAAGTTGATAATCGGATGCGCGCACTGAATCGCTTGGATCGTGCAGATATGGACTCGTATATATGCGTGAATTGGTTGAGCAGTTGTTATTAATGCTTAATCAACAAACACTTTGGTCCGCCTTTTTCGAATGGTTAGAGATAGGGTCCATTTTTCAGCTGCACGTCCGGTTACCCTTCGCCTAATTGGATCACGCCAAAGGGACGCTCGCCAATACAACCTACCCACTCTGAGGTTGTTGCATTAATCCCTGGTGATGGTAATCCAACAAATAGTCAAATTGTAATTGTGGAGGAGCAAGGCAAGGTACTTGCCATGTGAAACAAATATTAGAATTGCATCCGAGTTTTACGTTGTTACAATATCCACTGTTATTTCATATGGGGAAGATGAGTTTCGACTAGAAATACCTTTAAATGTTAATGGCTCAGTTAGGAGAAAATTTGTAACCCTGCATCAATACTATTGTTACCGATTGCATCATAGGATGAATGAATCGAAGACGTTACACCAAGCCGGCGGATTATTTCATACGTATGTTGTTCATGCATATGTTGCTGTATCGGAGCATGATTTGGAATGGTGTAGGCGGAATCAAAACAAGATACGCGCTGATTTATTCAATGGGTTGTACGATCATGTGCACGTTGGTGAGACAAATGCTAAATCTATCAGACGTCGAGTTAGTTTACCATCTTCATTCCCTGGTGGTCCGAGGTACATGATACAACAATATCATGATGCAATGACAATTTGTCGATGGGCAGTCCCAACAGATTTGTTTGTTACAATGACATGCAACCCAAAAAGGCCAGAAATTTAGCGGCGGCATGTTGTAAATCACATACGTGGTCAGCCTACATGTGACACGCCGGATATTGTTGCACGTGTTTTTTTAAGATCAAACTTAATGAACTGATGCGAGATACACGAATAGATAACCTTTTTGGTCATGTTAAAGCTGGTATGTTTCTTAAAATACTTGAATATTATTTTATAATACTGAACGTTTTTTAATAATATATGTTTTTACAGTCATTTACACCATTGAGTTTTAAAAGTGCGGGTTGCCTCATTGCCATGCAATTATTTTCTTGCATGAGGATGATAAGATTATGTCACCGAATGAGATTGACCATGTCATATCTGTAGAACTTCCATCGGAGGTTGATGACCCACTTGCATTTGATTTAGTTCGTACGCATATGATCCATGGTCCATGTGGGGAAGTTAATCATTTAAGTCCGTGCATGAAGGACGACAAGTGCTCGAAAAATTACCCAAAGAATTTTTTTGACTAAACATGCATTAGATGTGATGGGTGGCCATCGTATAAGCGACCGAATAATGGCCGACAAGCAAAGGTTGGTTGTCATGAAATACTAATCGACAACAATTCCACATAATGTTGATTTCATTGTAAAATACAATTATCACATAAATGTCGAATCGGGTAACCATGGCCAGTTAGTAAAGTATCTTTTTAAATATTTGAACAAAGGCCCCGATCGTGCAAAAATTGTCGTTGATGGTCAACCGCATTCGTATGTTCGTAGTAGACAATCAACCAGAACGTCGTTTCACTCCGTACTCCAGAATGACAATGAGATTGAGGGTTACATCATATGTCGTTACATCTCTGCATCGGAGGCCTGCTGGAAGTTGTTTGACTTTGACATGCGCTATAGATCGGTTGCTATTGAGCGATTGACTTTTCATTAGGAAGACTATCAAACTATTTACTTTAGAGATAATGATGATCTGATGTCTGTTATTGAGAGAGATTCGAATGTGATGACCAAATTTATGGCATGGATGGATGCAAATCAACGCTACCCAAATGGTCGTAATTTAACATATGTTGAGTATCCCACATGGTTCACATGGCACGAAAAAGATAAATACTGGAGATCACGTAAAAATGGTCATGTCCTTGGTCGCATTTATTATGTGCCTCCTACGATGGGTGAGCGTTATTATTTACGATTGTTAGTGAATGTTGTAAGGGGACCTACATGTTTTGCAGACATTCGAACAGTTGATGGTATAGAACATCGTACATATATGTATGCGTGCAAATCGTTAAGATTATTGGAGGATGACAGTGAATGGATTCAATGCATCCGAGAAGCATCACAATGGCAGATGGGTAACCAGCTTCGTGAACTATATGTGACAATTTTGTTATTTTGTACCGTTGTTGACCATGCACACTTTTTTAGCGCATCATTGTCGTACATTTCAGATGATGTTTTACATCACCAACGCATGTTGTTACAATCTCAAGATTTGGAGCTTAGTGAACATGAAATTATAACGTATACCTTGCTTGAAATTGAGAAAATTTTAAATGGAAATCGCAGATCACTAGATTGTGGATTGGTCAACATTGGTACAAATAGGTTGCTAGCTATGGAAAGAATGTATGACATCAATGTGGAACGTCTATTATTTTCGGAATCATTGTCTAAGTTAAATATACAACAACGAGAGGTGTTTGACACAATTGGGGATGCAGTTATTGGCAAAAAGGGTGGTGTTTATTTTGTATATGAGAGTGGTGGTACCGGCAAGACATTTTTATGGAGGACATTGATTTCTTGGATGTGTGCATCTAATAAGATTGTATTATCTGTTGCATCTTCCAGAATTGCATCGATGTTGCTTCCTGAAGGTCATACCGCTCATTCACGTTTTCGTTTTCCTATTGACATTGATGTCGATTGGTGTTGTGGCATTGATGTTATTTCTGATCTTGCCGATTAGGTTAGGGAAGCATAACTTATCATTTGGGATGAGGCACCTTTGCAACATCAGTATGGCTATGAGCCAGTTAATCGGACATTATGTGATGTTTGTAAGCACGCAGTGGCTACAGCTGCACGTACAATTTTTGGGGGAAAGGTTGTTGTGCTTGGTGGTGTTTTAGACAAATTTTGCCTATTGTTACCCATGGGACGCGGTTTGATATTATTTCATCTGTTGTGAAATAATCATTACTTATTAGGCCGGCTTGTAAGGTGTTTGTTTTGACGCGAAACATGCGCATTTGTGATTCAACAACTAACTCTTCAAATGCAGATTTGATGGTTGCTTTTAAAAACTGGATACTGGATATGGGAGACGGAAAACTTATTGCTGTTACTATAGCTGATGAAGTCGAGTCGACGTGGATAACTATTCCAGATGACCTGCATATTTCATCTAATGACGATCTTATTGGTGCGGTTATAGACAGTATATATCCAGACCTTTTAAATAACATCAACGAACCTGCTTTCTTAAAAGAAAGTTGTATCTTATGTCCAACAAATGATATGGTTGATGATATTAACCTTCGTGTCTTGGCGCTTATGTCGTCTGAAGCACATGAGTTGTTTAGCGTCGATGAGATTTGTGACAGATAATTTGGAGGACATGCAGTTAATGTATCCCCCTAATTCCTCAATACGCTCCGACTTTTTGGATTCCCAAACCATAGTTTACCACTTAAAATTGGTGCTCCGGTTATATTGCTTTGTAATTTGAACTTGCAACGTGGTTTGTGTAATGGAACACGTCTAATCATTACTCAGATTAGTCGAACAGTTTTGAAAGGTATCATAATAACTAGTAATCATGCTGGTCAAGGCATTCATAAGCCGTGTTGATACGACCCCTACGGATACTTCTTGGTCGTTTCAGTTTAATCGAAGACAGTTTTCCGTGAAAGTTTGCTTTGCGATGACAATTAATTAAAGTCAAGGCAAAACATTTGCTCGTGTTTGTGCATATCTTACGAAGCCGGTTTTCAGCCATGGGCAGCTTTATGTTGTCGCATCGCGTGTTATCTCACGTTCTGGACTTCAATTTTATATTGACAATGGAGGGAAATGTGTAATCTCACCTAAAACATTGTTTATAAGGAGGTGTTTTCAAACTTGCCAATTGGTATGCGTTTTATGATGTTATTTCTATACCTACATGCATGACTGCATGTATACACTTCAACACATTTATATGCAGGTATGATTGTGTGTATGATATTTACTTATTTGATAACATATGTTTGCTTTCTATTCTGCCAGTTGAGGAAGGAAGAGTGTTCGTTATTGTTGTATCCGTAATTTGATTCCCAATTTGATTGATAAATGGACAATACATGTGATGGTTTCGCAGGCGTGCTAGACATACAACCCAACCAACAACAAAATTATGCCATTTGATATGATTTTTGTTGACGAACACATAAGTTGTCTACTGAAGTTTATGATAAACATCACATTGAATTTTTTTTAACCTATCTCATGTTTTAAATAAATAGGATGGTTACATACATGGAAAGGTACCGATGTGGCTAATATCCAAATTTAAATTCTTAGTTACTGAGAAATTTGTGTATAAAATTCATAGATTTTCAGTGTTGAACTGTGAAGTCAAGTTTAGGCCATTGCACTGTGAATTTCATATAGAATTCTTTAGTCAAACGACCCTACAACCATCACATTTGGATCCATCTTCGTTTATACGCTACACTTTTGAGTTTGTCCCTTTTTGATTTAATCACGTTGCGAACAGTAGATGATACTTACCATTCACGAACTCATGTCTTACGACTTTACATTGTTCCGTATAATGTGCTTTGTCATTTAATAAATCACTGCACATATATTGTAGATGTGATTGGCATCTTATGCGTGTGGTTAACTCAAAATCGCATTAGTCGTGTTCAGAGTGGTAACTCAATTGTTCGTAAGATTGTGCTTGGTGATACAAGGTGATTTGACATTTTCTTAATGCCGAGTGTTGTAATTTTATTATTTCTTCTATTTTTCTACTATTGCATCTAACTTATTTCGTGATGAATTTAATAAACTTTATAGACCGACATGTTGGCTCTCCACTCTGTTCGTCGTGTTGTTACCGAAAGTGAGAGACTCGTCACACCAAACTGACACAAACATTTCCTTATATGGGTTCAGCCAAGTATCATTCACATATGCAAGCACATTTGCTGAAACTATTAAAAATCATATAAAGTATGTCATAATCAAATAAGTTAAAAAAATATAGTTTAAAATTTTAAAAAATATATATTATTTATAATGGTACCTTTAGCGTCGTGCATATACCGTTGTTGACTGATGTAATTATTTACATAGATGTCTTCTAATGAAGATTCAACCAAATTATCCCATTTATGTTGAAATAAATTCCAACCTTGTAGATTAAAACAT
Organism: Centrapalus pauciflorus; assembly: GCA_020465985.1. NCBI lineage: Eukaryota > Viridiplantae > Streptophyta > Magnoliopsida > Asterales > Asteraceae > Centrapalus > Centrapalus pauciflorus. The sequence goes on from JAANYP010008240.1 coordinate 98,194, forward strand.
GGTCGGCAACTTTTCAAAATATTTTGTGATATATGTCATCTGCTTAACAATTTATGGGCTTGCGGAAAAACGATTGTGCATGCTTTCATTAATGCCAACTCCCTATGTGTAACAATCACTTTTGGTTGAACCTCTGGATTCATCATTGATTTTAGTTGGTTCAACGCCCAAATGTAATGTGTTGTTATTTCCCTATGCATTATGGCGTAACCCATACAAAATGTCGTATTGGTTGAAGTTACGCCAACCATTTGTAAAAGTGGCATATTGTGAAGACCACCCCTTGCGGGGCAGTTCTCACGAGTCTAGGTCCCACATCATGCAATACGATATCAATCATACTAAGATAGGGTAATTAAATTGCGGAATGATAAATTACATGTACATACAGATTAGGATTTAAGTTAAACATTGATTACATATTTCAAATTAAAGTTATAAAAGGGTACCATCTAATCTAATCATTACATCATAGAATAATATCAAATCTACCCAAAACCACAACATTTGCTGTCTTCCAATCAGTACCGAAAGGTTTTGTTGTGTAGTGGTCTATAGAAACTTTTGTCTTGATCTTTAATAGACCTAAGAGCTAGGTCCGGCAGGTGACTTTCCTTTATCTTTTCCTGTAAAATGTCAAGTAGCAACTGTAAGCAAAGCTTAGTGAGTAAATAGATTTTCAAATTAACATGCATGTCAAGCGGATCATCAGTCTAGCGTGATATGTCTCGGCTGCCGCTACAGCCCTCATGATTGAGACATAGAAGTCATAGAGTCGGATGATGCTCAGGCCACGCTCACGCTTAAATCGTGGGGATCAGCCACATACTGGGCTAGCTACCAGTAAATCAACGTGGCGGAACATCGGAGGTGATTACCAAGTTCAATAGAACTGGTGAAATAGCCAAGTCTAGAACAATAGACCAATAGGGCTAATCGAGCTGAATCAATATCTCAAGTTAAATGCAAATGATGAAACATATATATTCAATGTCATGTTAGCAGTAATCTTAAAGCAATATCTGAAATGAACAGTAAAAGCAATATCATATGAAATGATAAATCAAATAGCTATCATGATCCACAGGGCAACACCCAACCATGGTGTGCACAGGTCACAATCCAGCCGATAATATGAATGTCAATCAAACTAGCATCAACAATATGTCTCAACCGGAAATTCAGGCATGTTAAATCTGAATATCTATAACTCACAGATCTGGGTCTTTATCAAACAGATATAAAATCTGCCACCTAAGTTATCTTAGGATTTTATCTTTGTCAATCTGTTCTCTGTCAATTCAAGTCTTTGACCCGCTTTTAAATCTTTAAAATCTTTGTATCTATGTTCAGAATTTCACTGAACCTGTCCAGAATTATCATGTCAAATCATGTTAATATCATGCCAATTTCAACATCTTTTAGTCTTTAAAATCTTTAATTCTTATCTGATTCTGATAACTGCTCTTTCATAAATCATTCTTTGTTTCATAAATTCACAAAGGTCAATATCTATATATACATATTATATATATAATCATGTTGCTTTGTTGATCTTTAATCATGCTAGATTATAATAACAAAATGGATAATCTGGTTTCGGATCAGCCCGGATTCGGATCAGCCCGGATTCGCACCTATCCGGATTGGGGATCCGGATTCGGATCTAATGATCATCCGAATTTAGGACCAAAGCAAGATCCGAAGTGTAATATCCGAACTTGTACACATCCGAATTGGGATATATCCGAAACAGAGGATCCGAATTAAGCAGCATCCGAAATAGTTTTGTCCGATTTGTGAAGCATCCGGATTCGGGTTCAACCGAATTCGGATCCATAACTTCATAATTTTCCAGAAATTGTTCTTGATGTTCTTGGTTGTATTCATACGGATTTTACATAAAATTCACTAAAACTCTTTTATAATTGACATGCAACTTAATATTTTGATATATTATCATATTTGGGTTGTTTTTATGCATTTTTTCCTATTAATAACATCATAATTCAATCAAGATCATTCAAAAATGATCATTTTTGTCAAGAACACATTTTGTCCAAAAAAATTCCGATTTCTTCAATATTTTGGACGATCTAACCCACAAACTTTGTTTCTATAACTTCTATTAACTTAAATTCATCATAATTTACTAAATTCATACACATGCAACATATAATCTCCACATTTTAAATCTTAGGTTTCGGTTTCTAATAAAAACCGAACCATACTCTTGAAATTATGGAGTTTAGTCAATAATTACCTCAAAAATCTTGTAGATTGTTGTTGATCTTTGATTCTTGTAACTCCTTCTTGTATTAATTCTTCAATTAATTGAACAAATCTTGAATTTCTTGGCAATTTTGTGAAGTTGCCGTATGTGTAGTGAGAGATTAGAGAGAGAGAGTGATTTCAAATTAATGATCTTAAATGATCATTATTTTAGCTTATATATATTAATTTGGTTATATTGCAACTTAACCCACTAAACTTTTGTATTTTATATCTCTTTTATTTTACTCATTTTAATTATATCATAAATATAATTTAAAATTATATTTACTTAATAAATTTTCATTCTTAATTAATATTTGCAACATAAATAATATAACAAAATTATATTATTATCTCAAAATTAAGCATTACATGATCGGCTAAAAGTTAGGTTGTTACACATATTATACCTCTATGACAATATAAGTTATATGATTAGACAATAAAACTAATAATAAATAAAATATAAAGAAACTATAAAATATATTTTTCATACCTATTTGTCTTGTATGTGGCATCAATTAATAGAACTTGTGGAAATGATCTCGAGATCGTTAAAGATATTGGATGACAAAAAAAAATAGATCAATCAATTCATTAGTAGCTTCATTTTTATCTAGTCGATACAGAATTCTGTTGCAATTCAAAGCGGTAAAAAGAACCTCCATTGGGTTTTACCATCATCGTTGATGGTTTTACATTTATACTTTTCATTGTACACATCTTTATAAAAGCAAGAATATCACGTGGACTCACATGAGCTTTGCTGAATTCTGCCACAATATTTCTTTCCTCCTCATTGAGACGCATCGCATATGGATGTCCCTCCATACTATTGGCAGCTAAATGAGTATGCGTACCTCACATCACTGTTAACTTCCACGATTTAGACAAATCATCATTACGACGAGCAACTAGCTCAAAAGGACACCCAATTTTTTTGTTGCAGTATCTCTAGAAATAGATCCGACACCTTTATATTCACCACCTCGATCACAATTTAGCCAAACTTTTCTCAGTTCTTTTTTTTTTTTTGTTATAACTTCGAACGTTTTCTTACAACAACTATTCCTATAGATATTGCTACATTATTCACCCAATTTATTAATTCTTCAAAGGTCGCAAAGTCCTATATAAAAAACATAATTATACGCATTTATAATAGATTATCAAAAATATCGTTACGGAACATAAGAAATATACGTATAATAAATTGACAAAAATACCTCAGTTGCGGTAAACTCTGTAGTGGTATCGATAACATAGTCTTCGGATCTCGACATCTTGAAAGATTTAAATAACAAATGAATTGAAATTGTACGAATGAAATAACTCCAACACAATCAAGAAAGATGAAAAAGATAAGATTATTACCTTATTTTTACCAAAAAAATTCTTCAAAGCTTTGCAAAGATTATCTTGATGATAGATTGGAAAAAAAAAAGTTTGAAGGAAAAGAGTAATGGAGAGAGTGTTCATGGTTTTTTAAGATGGAATGCATCTCACGATTTAAACCAAACATTGCATGCATGCAACTATCTCTCAAAAAAACAATACATATGTTACAAAAAGGAATGATTGGAGCTTTGGTTTTCGTGAATATAGAAATTATCACAGATAACGTTTTGGTTTTTGTGCATTTTGAAGTTTGCAAATGATAACGTTTTTGTTTTTGATTTTTCTTATATAAATTATTAATTAATGAATTAAATGTATTTTTAGTTTATAAGAAAATAAAGTATTCGTTTTGACAATCAACTTCTTCAATATTTGATTACATATTTAAATATTGAAATTTTCCGCTTCCACCTCAATTTGAATAAATAAATGACTGTGATTCTTTTTTTTTTTTTTTTGGTTTTTGGTTTTGTCTCACAATATGCATATAAATTATCAATTTTGTTATTCATAATTTTTGTGTAAAAAAGAGGTTTAATATGGAAAAAAACAACGTGTTTTTTTTTGTTTTTGCGGTATAGTCCATCCATGTTATTTTTTACCAATAAAATTCTCAAGATATTTATTTGTTTCTTTTTTTGCCAACAAAATCATTAAGTTTGAGGGCTTTTCAGGAAAAACAAGTGAAAACATGTTGGACTTTTTTTTGTGGGAAATATATGATCCAAAAATCAGATTTAAAATAATAACCTGAGAACTTTTATTAGGAAAAAATAATATGGAGAAACGAAAACACAAAAAAAAGGTTACCATACTACAAGATTTGATTTTTTTTTCATATGCATGTTACCTTATCTCTTCCTGATTCAAGTTTCGAATTTTTTTTAGAAATCAAGTTTGGATTTTTTTTTTTTTGGGATAAAGTCATACAAATGTATGCTACTTTACTGAATTTATCGATATGACTAATGTAGTTCTTTTTTTACCCGGATGATACTCGTACTTCGATTTTGTTTTTGATATGGTACATTTGGTGACTGAAATTATCGATAATTTCGGTAAATTAACATACATATGTATGACTAATGTAATTGTCATGTCATAAAAAATATGTCATGTCATTGTTTGAATCAACAAAAACCGTCATGTCAGCATAGTTATGGGTCATACGTACCATATCGACAGCTCATCTTTGAGTACAAGTACCATCCGGTTAAAAGAAAAAGTAAATTAGTCATATCGATAATTTCAGTAAAGTAACATATATTTGTATGACTTTAACCCTTTTTTTTTTTTTAATTTCAGCCAATATTTTCAGGTTTTGCTTTTGTAATTCTATGTTACTTTTATTCTCATAAAACCTATTAATATTAACGGAATGTATTGTGCTATAAATTTTTAATATATGAGAAGTAAAAAAAAATTGAATTGAAAAAAAGGAGGCGTGTCATTAGCACAGGGGACCCACAACATAAAAAACAAAAAATTAAAGATGCTGTGACAACAGGGGGTGTGTCATAAACATTTATGGGTCCCACATCATAAAAAACAAAAAAAAGTAAAGATGATGTGACAATAGGGAGGTGTGATAAGTATATGGGGGACCCACATTTCTTAAAAATAAAAAAATAATATATTGATGATACATTTATGGGACCCATATTAAAGGATTTAGGGGGTGTGAATATAGTAACGCCCTTTATGAATCAAAATGTTTCGCCCATTTCAAGATACTTTTACCTTCTGATATTAACCTAAGCATATATATATATATATATATATATATATATATATATATATATATATATATGGTTGGGTTCCGGTAAGAACCCTCAATTCCTTGAGAACGTGAGAACTACTCTAAAATTTGTGTATTTAATATATAAAATTATTTAATGCTAAAATTTATACATTTGTTAAATTTATGGATTTGATGTAAACATTTTCGCATCTCATGATAAAGTTGTGTACTTTATGAACGAATGCATTTAATGTTTAAATTTGTGCATTTAGTTTGTAATTTAATAAATTTAAATATAATTTTAGTGTTAGAGTATGATACTTATTTATATTGAAGACCAATAATTGTTTTAAGTTATAAATTTAATTTTTTTTTAACTTGTGCATTTAATGTATAAAAATCAGTGCATTTTGGAGGGTTCTCACATTACGGGTTATATCTGAACCCAACCTTATATATATGTATGTATGTATGTATTGATAGGGGTGGCAAATTTGGCCTATTGAATCAAACAAGTTAAACGAGTTGACGACAAAAAGTCATAAATTGTATATTATATTGAAATTTTTTTCAAATAACAGTTTCTTTAATACACCGTTTATAAATTTAATTTTTTTAAATAAAATTATGTTCTAGTTTAGTTTTTTTTTACTACAGGTCAATTTATTCGACCGGCCCACTTGGCCCGTTAGGTCAAAATTGCTACCCCTGTATGTATATAAATCATTGTGTGTGTATGTGCATGTATATCTATGTAGTAAATTTTATATAAAACTTACAATACATCAAATAAATTGAATATTCAATTTTCGTTCATACAATGTGTAACTTTAATAATATTGTCATAATAATCATTTCATAAATACTATAAATAATAATGATATAAAAATATAAGTATAACAATTTTTTATTAATAAAGTTATGTGTGTGTACACACACACATATAGGGGGTTCAATGGAAAACTAACATGCATCGGAAAACCTTGGAAAACCTCCATGCACCACCACAAATGCATCACAATTCTTGCATGATGCATTATTCCTGCGTGATGCATCACCTGATCCAATGGCTATAAAGTGATTTCTGGGTTTCCGATGTATATAGGTTTTTCGTTGAACCCACCCATATATATATATATATATATATATATATATATATATATATATATATATATATATATATATATATATATATATATATCATCGAATAGTAACGTTTTATTAGTTGACATTTGGTTGGTGTAAGAAAATAGTTGGAATTGTTACATGAAACAAATGTTTGTATATGTAAAAGGGGCAATATAATCATGAATTATAATAAAATAAGTTATCGTAAAATCTCAACATTAGGGTGAAGGGAGTACTCTCATTTCCCAAATCCATCTTTCTATACACCTCAACACCACGTCTGATTTCTGTATCCATCTTTCCCACCTTTCTAACTTGAAAATACTCACATTTCTAAACATTTACATCTTTCTTAATTTTTTTTAAAATAAATTCATTTTAATTAAAAAACAATTAAAACTAAAATAATTAATTTCATAAATATTAAAAAACTATTACATAACTAAAATTACGATTGAACAATTAAAAAAACACAAACTAGCCGTCTAAATTTGGTATATGGGCAATTGCAATATGTTCCACGAGATCTGATCGAAGATTATTGTGTGTTTCCCGATTACGAATTTCCAATAACGTATTTTGATATACTTCATTGGAAGCGGAATGTTGATGGGATGGAAGCTTGGTTTCTTGAAACGAACATATTGTGACACCTTCGTCTTCTAAGATCATATTGTGTAATATGACACAAGCATACATGATATGTCTATATTTTTGTGGGTGTCATGGTCGTGCGGGGTTGTTTATTATAGCAAAACGAGCTTTGAGTACCCCAAAAGCTTGTTTAATGTATTTTCTTGCCGACTCTTGTGCTGCCTTGAACTTTTTTCATTTGTCATCGGTTGGACACGAAAAACTTTCACAAAAGTCGCCCACTCGGGGTATACCTCGTCGGTGAGATAGTACTCATGTTTATATTGTGTTCTGTCAATAACAAAAGGAACAACCGTGCGATCCCAATTAAAACTTCGTTGAATAATGGTGATTGATTAACCACATTGATGTCATTGTTGGAACCCGCGATGCCAAAGAACGCATGTCAAATCCATAAATCTTGTGATGCAACCGCTTCCAGCATAATTGTCGGATGTTGGTGATCGCCTCGAATGTATTGATCTTGTCATTCTGTAGGGAAATTTCACCATGTCCGATGTGTACCGTTGATGCTGCCAAACATTCCACGAAATCCATGTTTTACTTCATGGGATGCGTACAAATGATGAACATCTGATTCAGTCGGTCTACTCAAATATTTTCGTCCGTACAGCTGAATAATTCCCTTACAGAATGCTTGCAAGCTTTCACGTGAAGTCCTTTTAGACATATATAGAAAGTCGTCAAACGAATCAGGCACCATGCCATATGCAAGTTGTCGAGTAGCAAATGAGCATTTTTGTAACGCAATAAATCCCCTTCTACCTCGAGCATCTCATCGCAAGGTAAAACTTTTTCAAAATTTTGCTCCATATCGTAAACTATTCGTAGGAATAATTCTTAGCGCATCCGGAACCTCCTTCTACAAATATCTCTATAGAGAGGATTTTCCAAATAATAATCATGCACAAGACGTTCATTTGCAGCTGCACGGTCTCTCTGAATTGCAATTCTTCGTCTAGGTTGATTAAATTGCGTAGAGGTGGCATGTAATAATGTTGCAAGGACTTGTTGATTACGTTCATATTCGTCTTCCGACGACTCCAAAGATGATGATGACAATGTCGACGAAGACGTATACGGTTCTATCACAATTAAAAACAAAATTGTAAATGACAGTAAAAGATAAAGTTGAGAGGTGTATGAGAATTTAGATTGAAAGAGAGAAATTTGAAAGTGTGTAAATTGAAAGGTGTGAGGATTTAATGTATTGGAGTGAAGTATTTATAGAGTGAAAATATTAGGTGAAATTTTTTTTAAAAAATCAAAGATTGTTAAAGTGTAAAAAACAAAAAAAAAAGCTCGAGGTCGTGCTGTGTGAAGGAGCCGGGGAGGGGGCCATTTTTGGCGGGGCCGAGGACCGGGGGTGGTGTTTTCGCCGGCCTCAAGCTGATTTGGCCAAGCTGAAGTGTAGTGGTCTCACCACTCTCTCCTCTCTTAAAACCGGTCTGTGCATCCAATAATTAATTCTATTGTAAAACGAATGACATATTATATTAAAGATATTGGGCTGCAGAGAAGTGAGCCGCGGTACACACCATTAAAAAAGGAACGTGCTATACTTGTGGGTGACCATAGAAGTTGATAGACAGGATGTACATATTACCCGACTCGAATTCAGCGGGACATAAATATGTTTGCACATCACTTGTTCGTTTGTTACCTTATTTTTTCGCAACCCTAATCCCTTTTCCCCACTAAACAGATGGGCGATGACGGAAAATGGCAACCGCCATATAAACTTAGGGTTTTTTTACGGAAGATGACAAACGGAGCGAACACAGACCGTACAAATGTGACGCCGATCTAAATTGTAAATGGCGATGGAGATGGTGGTGTTGGCCTGCTTGACGGCTAGGGAGCGATTGCTTACCCTCCGAGCCAATACACAATGACGACACTGGTGCTCACCATGATTCCATGTAAACCGTCAATGGGTAAGGTTCATATTCCATGGCCGATTGAAGCATTAGTACCATGTTTCATATGGTGCATGTTAAATACAGGCATATGCATGTCTTAAACTTTTGAAATCACCGGAAATTTGTAACATATACTGGACCATGTGTACACCGATGTGTAGATCCAGTATGTGTTGCACCAAATCTAGGGTGCACGTCGGACAGGTCTCAAATTCTGTTATAAATCCCAAAATATATTGAGAATATGTAATCTGATGGTTTGTTCACCGGATTTGACCTATGATTTGTATATTTAATAACATCTATTCGTAAAGTCAGCATCAGTGATCAACGGTTGGATGAAACATTTTTTTAACAGTCACACGGTTTTCATTCCACTCATAGCGGGCTTCTATAATCAAATTTTAAGTTTTATTTAACGATGATCAAGGTTTTATGTTTGGTTCATTCGAGACAAACATTCTCGCATAAGGCGAACTTGTAGCCACGCCTGCTGGGCATGCGCATATCTGTCATAAGTTGTAGATTTTTTACATATTCATTGTGCTTACTTATTTAGTTGATGCATGTGACTTCATTCTTCATTAGTAACTTCGGCAATGTTTGATGTCACAGCCTAATCATGTACACCGGTTTTTTCTCACATTATATGATTATTCATTTGGAAAATTGTAAGGTTGGTAAGTTTTTCCATATATAATATTGTCATATTGTAATATACACAAGATGTAAATTTCTGCTAACTTGGTATTTATACTTTAAGATATCTCACGGTCTGCGGTTCAAAATGTGGCAACTTGGTACTGGTAAGTTTTTCTAAAAATATAGTTTACATCGTTTAGGAACGTACATATGTAGTTACATGTACGAAATTGGTAAAGATTTTGCAAAACTAAATATATTTTTTTACCAAAATATGTCAAGTTACAACAAAATTTATATAACAATTTTACAAAACCAAAGTACATAAGTAAATAGTTTATAAATGGCATATTGGATAAAGGCTTATTTGTGGGTTCAATTGTTTGCTTTTATTTTGGTTTATTATTATGCCTGTAACATGATACAATTTCTGCTTTTTGTTTGGTGTTATATATAATATTGAGATATACCAATACCACCAAATTGATATGAAGCTGCATAAATTATTACTTAATCTTACAAATATAAATAAAATTAGAAACACCTTAATAAAACAGATTGATTACTCTCTTTCTGCTTCAACAAAACTAATTTGCTTAGTTCTTCTATGATATATATAGTATTGTGTTTGCAAAAATCAGTTTTTTCTCAAGTAACGTTATACAACAAACACTTAAGTAAAATAGTAAAAGTACTTAACTACACATAAGTAACGTAATAAAACAAACACTATACAATGTTCATTGTTGTAGTAAATAATGATGATACATGTTATTCACATTGTGTAGTTAACATATAAGTAATTGTTTTGAAACATCACTTATCAGAATAAGCAATCAAAAGGGTATCTGATATAAAATTTGCATACGATTTCTAGCATTTGTTGTTCTTAGATCACGAAACATACTATTAACTTGTATTGAGCAACTACAAACGCATCGAATCATATTGAATAAACATAAGAGTTAGTAAAACGTACCTTGTGTGAATGAGATGATACACAAGAAGTTTATGTGAACCTCTCATTGTTAATCTCAATAACTTATTGCATATAATATTATAAAATTTTTATAAGTAGATTGTCTACAATCATAGGCTAACATGTAATATCATGGTAAAGTATACAAATAATAAAAATTTGTAAAAATCTAACGTGCTAATTATACGTGGATTTCTTTGAGTTGAAATAACTGATTAGTAAGAAATGAACCAATTTATATGGAATATATGTTGTCCGTGCTTGGGCATATTTGTAGGACCATGTGCACAGCGGTTATTACCTCAACCCCATAATTGTAGCACATTTACTTAAAATGCGTAAGACCCTGTCTGAGATATACCAACTGTCGCACATAATATTCATAAAATAAAATGCAGTTTAGTTTTACCAAAATAATGGTTTAAATGAAGATATGTTAAAAAAAAAAAAAAAAGATAACAATTATGATAGTCATATAACTTCTTAAAACATGTAATCTTTCCTTTGTCATTGATTGTATTGTTTGCAGGTAATTTTTATGATATTACGATTAGTAATAAATTACTTGACTTCCAATTTTATTGCCTTTTGAATAGGTTATATCTTTTGTTTAATATATTTTGTAATTAATTTTATTTTTCGTCATCATCGCCAATGTTGTCTCCAATCCACTGTCATACACCACTTGTATGACGGTGCCTCGTAGCATCTTCTAACTAAGCTGATACATTTGTTATACTTATGTCATTACATGTGTGTACCTTTGAACGACAAATATTCTTGATCGGTTTATTAATAGATTTAGAATCCTGAACATGTTTGCCAACCATCATAAGCAACATTTACTGTTTTGAATCGCCTAACACAACATTCATATATCGGTTAAGAGTAATTGTATTTAACCAGATTTCTTACCATATATATTGTTTAATATGGATACCCGAGAGCTTCGTTCTTGAAGGAAATTTTAAAATACAATAAGAACAATAAGAAAATTGCAATTTGATATAAAATATTACATCACTATTCATAATGAAACTTGAAAACGGTTACATAGAAATTACCACTACGTGTAACAATTGATGTTAATACTTATGAGTCATCCTTAAATTAAAAAAAAAATAGAATATCCAGCATTCTGTGCGTCTGATACACTTTAATCTTATCAAGTTGCTGCTAAGTCTATGATATCCTTCCCGTTCGAACTCTCTACGTTTCCCTTATTTTGAATGATCATGTCAGATTCATTTATCTAGGTGTTGTAAAACCATAAAAATTGGTTATAATAAAATTTTAGTTGTGGTGATTAAAGTAACATACATATTCTTTACCCAATAGTTAACTTCTTGTTCAAGCTCAAAGATGTACATGGCAGTGTTAATTTGCACCCAGTCGACAGTTACATCTGGATCTTGATGAAAAGCATTTTCAGGTTTACAGCTCTGTGAAACATAAAGTTAATAACAACAAAATCAATTACCTTTGTGTTGGATTGGACTGTAAGCCAAACATCCATAACCTTGAATATGGTACTCTTTTCAAACTTGTACCATAAATCACACAAAGAAGAATTCAATTATTCGTAAACTTATATAAAGACCAGTAACAAATCTAGTGGTTCCTAGATTTTTGCATGGTCATGGAAAATTTCCATGTGTTACTTTAAAGTTAGTGGGGTATGGTTATTATTTACATGGGATTTCCGATAGTTTTTAAGTGCTTTTTAATTAATATTTTTCATACGAAGTCTAAGTTGTAACAGTTTTTAAAGTGACAATTAAGTAACTTTAATATCCGTGAAATATATTCATATATTAATATTATTCTATGTTAATTACAGTATTTATTGGTAGGTTGACAATAACGTATTGAATAGACATTAAATTAACTTTCACAAGTGACTACAGTAGTTAGGGGTGCTCAAAATCGGATATCCGAAATTCCGGATATTTAATTTTTCTATCCGAATCTGAATCCGGAATTTCAGATATCCGAATTTTCGAATTCGGCTATCGGGTATCCGAAATTTCGGATTCGAATATCGGATTATCCGAATATCCGAGAATTCATATTTTTTTAATGTTTTTTAAAATTAAATCAAATATTTATATATCTAAACTACAATATATATATATATATATATATATATATATATATATATATATATAATCAGGTTCATCAGCGTACCTATGAGATTTTCCAACATACCCAACGTACCCTATAGTGAATGATCATTCACATGTATTTGTTTTTAATAAACATGTATAAGACAACATTATAAGATTTTTTTATCAAAAGGAACAACATCATAAATCTTGTGAATGGTAAAAAAAATCATGTGAATGACACATGGATGACCATTCACATAAATATGCATTGAGCATTCACATAATTTTTAAGGACACAGGAAGTGTGAATGTATGTGAAATTCATATATCATGCGTATAACATTAAATTAAACATGGTTATGAGAAAAAAAAAATTTTAAGGTTGGTACCTTCGGGTACACTTGATTTCGAGATGTACATTTTTGAACCTATATGTGTGTGTGTGTGTGTGTGTTATAAAATGTCAGAGTGTGAAGTGCATTAGAACCTGTTCCAATACCTTGGTACTTAATTAAAGATAGAGCTTTGGGGTTTGGGTTAGTTTACATTTGTGCTTTGATGAAATAGTCTAGAAGTCTGCCCCTACTACTTAAAAATTATCTCTGATTGTAATTAACTTTTATTCCGCAACTGTTAATTTTATCTTAGTTTCCTGATTGATATTGCGTTGCTCCTGGGCCTTGACTTGAGACCTTTGAGAAATCAGAGGGTCTCACATGATGGTATCAGAGCAATAGTTTGAGTGAATCATTGTATTACGTGTAATACATGATCTCAAACTTGTGCAATGCTATAGTATCAATCATGACAGGATGGCTTGAACTAAGATAGGTTTCAGAGACTAGTAGGACGGGGCATGAAAGGGTACAATGTGCTAGGCTAATGATCCAAATATTTAATGATTTGAATTTCAGAGCTATGTCTGGAGAAGGTGGACCATCAGGTGGCATGACCCCAGAGCAAGTCCTGCAAATGATGCAACAACTAATAACCCAGAATAATGAGCAACAAAACAAGTTTATGCTAGAGCAAATTGAATCATTAAAGAAAACTGAAAAGAGAAATAAACATAAAAAGAAGCAAACTGAACAGTCAAGCGAATCAGAATTTGATAATGAGCATGTCAATCAACGAGTTGTGCAGCCAAAAGGCTGTAGATTTAAAGACTTCAAAGCGAGCGGTGCCATAACGTTTGAAGGCACAGTAGATCCAATACAAGCGTTAGATTGGGTAAGTCATACTGAAGAGATCTTCAGTATCTCAGAATGTCTGGACAGCACTAGAGTTAAGTTTGCTACAGCACTGTTCGTTGGAGCTGCTAGAGCCTGGTGGAAAACACAAAGGAGTATCTATGGTGAGGAAACAATTTCGACATTGGATTGGGAGCAGTTCTTGGAGATGTTCAACGCTAAATACTGTCCAACAGACAAACAAGACGAACTCGAGATGCAGTTGATGCAATTGAAACAAGGAACTAAAACTGTTGATGAATACGAGCATGAGTTCTCGAGACTTTGCGGCTACTCGTCATATCAAGTAGCAACAGAAGAGCGTAAGATAAATCGATTCAGACTGGGTCTGAATCCAGCATATAGAAGACAAATAAGCAGCATAAAGTTCACGACGTATCTTAGTATAGTGGAAGCAGCAAGAATGGTGGAGCGGGAATTCACAGATTCGAGTTGTGAACCCGTTATGATGGCTATAAGTCCTACTTGTCCATCTCCACCTAAGAAACAGAAATCCAGTAGATTCTTCGGTTCATCAAAGTCCAGTCAGCAGCAGTCGCAAGCATCCTCTACACCTCAGAAGACTAGAGTTTATTCTATACAGTCAGGAGCACGACCGTGTAAACGCTGTAACAAATTTCATAGCGGACGCTACAACCCTAGAGATGTGACGTGCTTGTAACCAGATTGGACATGGAAGCGATGAGTGCCCAGAAAGAAACGACGTGTGCTACAACTGTGGTGAGCGTGGACATTATGCCAAGCATTGCCCAAATACACGCGATCATACTAATCAGGAACAACCAGTTGGCAGAGCAATTCAACAAAGTACTACAATGATACCTACAGCAAAGGCGCGAGCTTTCCATATTACTGCTGAGGATGCCGAGGAGACACCAGAGACGCCAAAAGACCACAATGGTAACTAATATTAAATTTCTTATACAAATAAATGATTTAATTTCGTTGCTAGCTGAAGTTCAATTCCAAAATAAGTATTGAGTTAACTGTGCAACCCTGTCATCGATAGTGAATAATGCGGATGACATATGGGTTGTATCCGTTAAAGTTACTATACAAATACATTTCCAATCAGAAATTATACCTATAAACCAATATAGGTAATGTAATCTGAATCGAGTATGATTCAAAAGCTCTAAGAAATCAAAATATAATCCTAAACACAAGCTCTTCGTAAATCCTTGTAATCTGAATGATTACAGCGTGTCTTATAATGAGACAGAGGTAGAAGTTGCTGATTCAATAAACATCAATGAGAAGATAGCCTTTGAACCAAATTGTTAAGCACAATGACAGCTTGAACGAGA
Organism: Centrapalus pauciflorus; assembly: GCA_020465985.1. NCBI lineage: Eukaryota > Viridiplantae > Streptophyta > Magnoliopsida > Asterales > Asteraceae > Centrapalus > Centrapalus pauciflorus. The sequence goes on from JAANYP010008240.1 coordinate 113,597, forward strand.
ATCAAAGAAGTCAGAGGCACAAAGCGAGAGTGACAAGAAAATAGACTGAAATTTTGTTAAGTCAAGCGATTAGTTATGAATGGCCAATGAAAAGACTGTCATATGTCAAAATAAATGTAAGTGATGGATTCTCATTATGTCGACGCGAGACTAGTGAGATATCTAATATGGAATTCCTATTCCACTTAATTGTGCATTAAATAAAAGTTTCTATCAAAAGAGTGAAGTAATTTTAAATTTCAGGAATTCACCAATGAAGATTCAAACCTAAGTATATAGATATAATTAAACAGAATCTGTCGTCATGTTTAACGAATCACACCGAGGAAGCCTAAGCAAATTGTCGATTTCTATCAAAATCGTTTCTTTGGAATTCGATTCCGTATAGTATTTGTTTTCTATATCGTTAATATTCCTACTCGCTGAAAGATTTGAAAGCGTATGATCTCTTCAAGTTCGGGATCATATTTTACTTGCTTGAAATATTCATCAACTGCTGAAACCGTTGCGAAGAAGATCTGGTCGATTGAAACTCCAAATTTTTGATTCTCTGTTCGAACTCCTGTTTTGTTCGGCGAGCTTTAAATGCGGCATTTCAACATTTTGCCTCAAACTTTCATTCTCGGCTTTTAAACACTCGATCTTCTTAGAGGATTTCGCTTCTCGAGAGAATGCTTACATAAAAGATTTGGCGGATATGGCAGCGCAATTTGAAACCAAGGTAGTTGAGGTGGAGTCGTTACATAAAGAGTCGACTCCGATTGTTGCGCCGGAGGATAGATTTCATTTGTTTGATAAAGCGAAGAAAATTATAAGTCTTCATAACAAGACAGCATAAATCAGAAATCGGTTAAGCGATTGATGATTGATACATCATCAATAAAAGAAACATAAAGTACAGATATCAGACTCCCAAAAGCTTTACAACTAGTTTCAAAGGAAAATGAAAGAGAGATATGAGCTAATTGATATATATTGAGCTGCGAGCAAACGAAAGAGATATATGAGCTAACTCATGTATTGAGTTACTATCTGGATTGATTATGGCGTAAAGCATAAGTCTACATATTAAGAGTATGAATAATAAGTCAGAATTCCTAAAATGATCAAACAGTGAAATATTGAATCAAATATAAACTCCGAAAAGAAACTTGAGTTTTTGTGTTTGTAAATCTCAAAGAAACATAAATCATGAGATATAGATGGTGCTCGTTCAGTGGAAACACCACAAAAGGTTCGCATCAGTCTTGGGAATTAAGAAATATCATAAAAGCTATCTGCCCAAGTCTGTTCGAACAAAGCTAACTACGGGGACGAAGTTTGTGCGTGGTGGAGCCCATTCTGTAACAACCCAACTTTTAGCTCAACTAATTATCTGATTATCGAAACAATAATGTAATTTTATTACATTATTTGAGTTATAATTTAATTAAGTTTTGAAATATTTAATTAAATTATATAAATATTTAAATTATGATTTAATAAATTATTAAGATAATTAAATAAAAGATATATAAGATACGAAAGTAATAGTGGGTTAAGTAGCAAACGTAACTAGTTGAAGTATATAAACGTAATTAAGGTTCATACTCTCTAAAATATGATTCTCTCTCTAGACTCTCTCTCTACTCTCTCTCTAAGATTTCTTCTAAACCGACCGTCGGATCATCAAGATTTATACGTTATTGGGAAGATCATGAAGAATACTACAAGATTATAGCGTTGCATGTAGGATATCATACGAATTTGAGGTAAGATTTTACGTTTTAAAGTTATAAACTTTCGGTTTTTAAGTTATAAACTCGAATTTAGCATTTTGCATGAGTTTAAAGCTATGCTAACTTGATTTTAACTAGAAAATGTATAATATAAGTAAAGCTAGGCTTAATATCTAAAATATATATGATTTTGGCTTGAAAATATAAGATTTAAAGCAGTAGATGATGAACAAGTTCGAAATATCTAGAACAAACTCGAAATGCAAGAACAAATTCGGATTTTGTAGCTAGATTCGAATCATGGTTCGACTTAAGTCATTAAACTCGAATAGGGGTTGATTTTTACCTATGGCATTCGAATTTATCTCTTAAATTCGAAATAGGCTTCGAATTTAGCCTCAAACTCGATTATGGATTCGAAATTATGTATCTTATTCGACTTTAACCCTTAAACTCGAAGTAGGTGTTCGAAATTAACACAAGGATTTCGAATTTGCTCTTAGATTCGAAGAGACCTTCGAATTTAATCCCATTGGCTTCGAAATTGATCTATAAATTCGAATTTGATGATATAAGTTAGAAGGATGTCTTCAAATTTAGTTAATAAGTATTGAATTTAGTATGTAACATTGAAAACACTCTTAAAACTTGAATATTTTGAATAAATCACATGATCAACACATAAAATGGCAAAATAATCAACTTATGGATTAATATATATATATATATGATAATATATATATATATATATATATATATATATATATATATATATATATATATATACATTGATCTTTAAAGAATATAACGAACAAAGAATACAAATGAAAGAATGAGATTAATGATCATGAAAATCAAGTTATGAGATATTGAGATTTAAAGATCAACGAGTAAACATTGAGCTTATGAATTGAATGAACACTGAATATATATTATTCAGATGATATAAAGGCTAATAAATATCAGAAATGATATTAACAACAGATTGATCAACAAGATGGCGAGCATCTGAAAGTCTGGCATAAGTCAGATCGTGGTTCAAATCCACTACAGATTGTGAGCAACAGAGCCAGAGCCAGAAAGTAAAAGAGAACAAATAACCAGTAACTGTGAGTTGTAGATTTCACTTTAACTGCATATTATGTGAATTGAGACTTTTTTTTGCTTTATTCTGATTTATTTGACATTCTGATCTTGAGCTTATTGATATATTGTCATAGTATATTTACTATGATTTGTTGAGCTGAGTATTTCTTCCTCTAGATTCGATTCTTTGACGAGTCATTTGATTGTTAAGCTTAACTCCATCACTATTGCTCAGTGTTGGGTTAATGTTAGGCTTATGATGTGCTGATTTACGTGATGAAAGCACAGAGGGTAGCTAGAGTTGAGCATTCCGATGATATCCATATAGAGCTTTTACTGGTAGCTAGCCCAGTACGTGGCTGATCCCCACTAATGATGCGTGTGTATGGATTTATCATCATCCGAGCATTCCTTATGAATTTGTCTAAAAGTCTTAAGAGCAACAACAGTTTTATAACTGGGAGCTGAGCAAAGTCGCGCATCAAAAGAGCATTAATTGGCCAATGTCCCTTCGAGATTGAGCTGTGCATGAGCCTAGTGCAGTGCATATAGAGCTGAGCCGTGCATGAGCCGAGTGCAGTGCATGTGCTTCCGCGTTCATAATTGCATGTTAAATGTGAAATTCTACATTCTCACTAAGCAATTAAGCTTACCCCGTTGTTGCATTATTTTTCAGGTAAAGGCAAAGGATTGGCTGGACCTAGTTCATAGGTCAGGACTTGAAAGAGCTTGAAGTGCATTAGAACCTGTTCCAATACCTTGGTACTTAATTAAAGATAGAGCTTTGGGGTTTGGGTTAGTTTACATTTGTGCTTTGATGAAATAGTCTAGAAGTCTGCCCCTACTACTTAAAAATTATCTCTGATTGTAATTAACTTTTATTCCGCAACTGTTAATTTTATCTTAGTTTCTTGATTGATATTGCGTTGCTACTGGGCCTTGACTTGAGACCTTTGAGAAATCAGAGGGTCTCACATATATGTTGGGTATGAAACACATTCTATTATATGATCTTGAACCGCTAACTGGTGATGTTTTCACAGCAAACACGTTTTGTTGATTGTCATTTTAATGAGACAATTTTCCAGTATTAGGAGGAGAAAAGAAAAACAAATAAAAAGATGTTTCATGGTGTGAACCATCATTGATTCCTCTTGATCCTCGGACAAAACAATGTGAACTAGAAGTTCAGGAAATAATGTATTTGCAAGAATTTGCAAATCAACTGCCTTATGCATTTACTAAGTGACTAAATCATACGAGTCAGTAGCTAATGCACCTGCTCGAATTGAAATTCCAAGCAAGAAATTGATGACAAAGTCACTCAAGAATCAAAAGCACGCCTGCAGCATGGAAGACGTTTGGTTCCAAGGATAAGGATCCTAGAAAAAGAATGAGCTCTGAAAATACAATTGATAATGAGAAAGGTGTTCCTGGAGAAACACAAAATAATAATATCTCCAAAGAAGGAGAATTTGATGATACTAACACAGAGATTGCAATCAATTATGTCCATACAAATATTATATGGAACAGATCTGAAATGAAAGGTTTTCTTTTGCTGTTGCATATGATATTATTAATGGAAGTGATGATCCAGAACCAAAGTCTGTTATTGAATGTCAAAATAGACATGATTTGGATAAATGGAAAGAAGCTAAGCAAGCTGAATTAGATTCTTTAAACAAACGAAAGGTTTTTGGATCCATTTTCCTCACGCCTGAAGCCGTGAAACCTGTAGGACACAAATGGGTATTCATACGAAAGTGAAATGAGAAAAATGATATTATAAGATACAAAGCTAGACTTGTGGCTCAAGATTTTTCTCAACGGCCTGTAATTGATTATGATCAAACGTATTCTCATGTTATGGATGCAATAACGTTTAGATATTTAATTAGTCTTGCAATTTCTAAAAGTTTAGAAATGCGTCTAATGGATGTTGTTACAGCTTATTTATATGGATCACTAAATAGTGATATTTATATGAAAATCCCTGAAAGGATTTATAATGCTTGAAGCATTAAGCAATAAACCCAAAGAAATGTATTCAATCAAATTACAAAGATCTTTATATGGGTTGAAACAATCTGGACGCATGTGGTATAAGCGGTTGAGTGATTATTTGATATGTATAAGATATACAAATAATCAAATTTGTCCATGCGTGTTTATAAAGAAGACAAAGGTTGGATATGTTATTTTAGCTGTCTATGTTGATGATCTAAATATCATTGGCACAATAAATGAGATAAATGAAGTCATTGTGCTACTAAAGAAGAAATTTGAAATGAAAGACCTTGGTAAAACCAAATATTGTCTTGGTTTACAAATAGAGCACATGCATAATGGCGTACTTGTGCATCAATCAAATTATACAAAGAAGGTGTTAAAACGTTTCAATATAGATAAAGCAAAACGTTTAAGCACGCCAATGGTAGTTAGATCACTTAATGTTGACAAAGACCCATTTCGTCCTCAAGAAGAAGATGAAGATTTACTCGGTCTAGAAGTGTCATATCTTAGTGCGATTGGAGCCCTGATGTATCTTACTAACTGTACAAGACATACATTTCTTTTGCAGTAAATTTGTTGGCTAGATTTAGTTCAGCCCCCGCCCAAACGACATTGGATGGGAATCAAACACATTTTACGATACCTTCGAGGAACTGTTGATTTGAGATTATTTTATTCAAACAATACAAAAGAAGGTTTGATTGGTTATGTAGATGCAGGTTATTTGTCTGATCCCCACAAAGCAAGATCTCAAACAGTTGATGTACTTTTGAATGGAGGCACTGCAATATCCTGGCGTTCTCAGAAGCGAACACTTGTTACAACATCCTCAAATCATGCTGAAGTTATTGCACTACATGAAGCCAGCAGAGAATGTGTATAGCTGAGATCAATGACACAACTCATCTTGTCTTCTTGTGGACTTGAGAAAGGCAAAAGTCCTACATTGATTTATGAAGACAATGCAGTTTGCGTGTCACAAATATCAAAAGTGATAGGACCAAACATATCCCTCCAAGATTTTTCTCCTATACGCAAGATCTTATAAAGGACAATGAAATTGAAATGAAATATGTTCAATCTAGCAATAACTCAGCTGATCTTTTCACGAAGGCTCTTCCCAAAGCGATTTATAGAAAACACGTTCACAACATTGGAATGCGTCATGTACAAAACATGTGATGACTTTCAGATGACAATATGAGGGGGAGTCAACCACTCGCTGTACTCTTTTTCCCTCGACTAAAGTTTTTTTCCCACTGGGTTTTTCTTTAGCAAGGTTTTTAATGAGACAGCATTTCGTGGTTGAACTCTTACTAAAATTATCATCCAAGGGGAATGTTATAAAATGTGAGTGTGGATGATGATTTTTCTTCTTCTTTTACCAAGTGAACAAGCAACATCTAACAGCAATTTCATTAAAATAGGGAATAGTGACTTTTTGTATATAAATAGATTCATCGATCATACGCATGTGTAAAGAAAAAATATACGTCAAAAACTTTACAAGTTTTGGTGGTTTGTTAATATCTAAATCCTGTTGGATTATAACAACACACACACACACACACACACACACACACACATATATATATATATATATATATATATATATATATATATATATAGGTTCAATTGAGAACTTTTATACATCGAGAACCTCGAGGAACTTTTGTGCATCAAATAATCTACCAAGGGTGCACAAAGGGCATTTAGGGAAAACTAAAGATATAGTAATTAATTTATTTCTAAAAATCATTAAAAGATAATTAGGAGTTACATTTTGAATTAAAATCTCATATTAACTACATTCCTCATTTTCCTCCCCATTTCTCTCTCTCTCTCTCTCTCTCTCTCTCTCTCTCTCTCTCTCTCCCTCCCCCTTTCTCTCTAATTGTGTTCTTCATGATTTTTCATGGTGATGATGATTTGAAGACGAAGATTAACGATGAACAACGATGATGAACATGAACAAGAGATGCAACCGATGATGATTATGAAGAACACGATGCATAGAATGACGATGCATAGATGGATGATGAACAACAAAAAATGATGATGCATAAATGGATGATGAGCAATGACGATGCATAGATGAATGAAGAATATGAACGACGAACATGATGCATAGATGAATGATGAAGAAGTTGAACACGATGCATAAATTAATTTGTGTATTTTTTTGTTGAATGCGTCTTTTACCATTTTGCCATTAATTTAATCCATACAATTTTTGCTCTAATGGATGATATAGGTTCTTTTGTACCTCGATGCATAAAAGTTCTCAACTGAACCTCCATATATATATATATATATATATATATATATATATATATATATATATATATATCCAAATATATATATCACAAACTATATGTATCCAGATTTTTTTTACTCAAAACAACTAAAAAAGATTAAAAAAACTAAACTATATTAAATTTTAGTGAATCTATAATATCAAGATAAAACTAAAAAATATACATTAGAATAATAATGTACACTCAATATTATGTAAATAATCAATCCTAAAGATATAAAAAAGTTTTTTAAAAAAATAAAATTTTTTGGGTTTTCGGATTCCGGGTTATCCGAACATCCGAAAACCTTGAATTTTACTATCCGATTCCAAAATTTCGGATTTCGGATTTCCGGATATCTGAAAATCCAGAATTCTGAAAACTTCGGATAGCTTTGGATCGAATTTTCGGATTTTTATTGCGGATGATCGGATTCGGGTTTTTGTAACACCCCTAACATTAGTATATTATAGAATATTTAAAAATAACTATTATTTTGAGGAGATAATTATGTATTGACGTTATATGTGAAGTAATTCATCTGTAACGCATTACATAACAATTATAGTTTAAAAAAATGCAGTGGTATTGACATTTATTCGAGTTAAATGTTTTGCTTAAACTTTGTTTTCTTTTGGATGGGGTTAGCGAAAATATTATTCATACCAGTTCGTTTCGTACAACCAAACATGGTGTGATTGAGGTTAATATTGGTGTAAGCAAGTAAGCATTATTCTTGCACATTGTTTAAACCCAAAAGTGTAAGCATTTCAAGTTGCTAACTTTTATTTTTCAAAATAGTGAATGAACTGCGTATTCTTCGTAATATGTGTTGATAAGAAATAAGAGGGTGGTGCTTTATGCAAACGGATGTTACATTGGATGAATGTAGGTATGAGAAATTGAAATATGGGTTACATTTTTTTTACAAAAAAGGTCTTCCGTAGTTCATGTGCTAGTGCTAAGGAACCAAATTGTAGTAGACATAAAAATGCATCAACGCATTAATTTACAAAAAAAATTTTAACATGTAATTTACTTAATATAAACATCCATTTAGGTAATGAACGTTTATGAATAGGTAAGTGCCTATCAGTGTACGTTCAGGAGGCAACCCTTAACTGTAATACATGGTAATGGAAAACCTAAAAACACAATCTAGTTATTGATACGAGTTACATAACATGATGTTTAATTGGAAAACAACCCTAACTTGTCGCAATTTGTCATGTATTTGTTGGCTTTCTTACTGTTGATGCATAGGACTTTGTTTGCTCAGAAAGCTCTTGCATTTCTTCATCAGAACTTATTTCTATCACCTCATACCATTTCCAATTTGTAAGATTTTTTACTCTTTTTTCAAGCTTTAGACACCGATTTTCCTGTTAGAAACAACATAATATTTTAGATAGAAGCCTATAATCCATTAATATAACAACAAAACGAAAATACATACGTAGAATTCTAGCTCTTGAGTGATGTGGAATATGTATACTGCAACTATAAGATTAACCAATTTCCCAAATTGATCTCTGTTTACAGGACAATTAACAATTTATTACATAACAATATTTAAACATCTTATCTATATCTATTAATAAAACAAAACAATTCGTGACACGTGTCACTTTCTCAGCTCTACTAATTTTTGTTTTCTCGCTTATTTTGCCTAATATAACTTTTACAATTAATTTACATAATTGATTTTAAATAAACTAAAAGATTACTAATATAATTAGTAATTATAAATACTTCCTAATTTAACCTCTAATTTACCTAAAATGTTTTATCAAGAATTATATAATTGATTTATAAAACAAATTTTTATATTTTCAAACTTTAAATTAAATGTTACATGTTTAATCCTAATTATAATTTATATTTTATTGATAATAATAAGGGTTTATTATGAAAAAGACCAACATGTTTTCATGTTTTTTGTGTTTTCGTCCATCCATGTTATTTTTTTTACGTAAAAGTGCTCAAGTTAAAATTTTCTTTTTGGTTTAGTGAAATTTGGAAATTAGAATCCGGTTTTTCAGTTTTTAAAAACTCGGTTCACAAATTATAACGGGGTCTAATGTCCAAATTTCACTAAACCAAAAAGAAAAATTAACTTGAGATTTTTATGGAAACAAATAACACTGAGGGACGAAAAAGCAAAAATTCGTGAAAACATGTTGATTTTTTTTTCATAATAAAGCCTAATAATAAATAAATAACTTTACATAGTCCTCGTGATATCACGTGTCATCACCAGCAATATACACGTGACATATCATATTGTAGAATAACAAATAATATCTGAATCATATCTTTCTAAATTTACATCTAATATAATAAGATTTAAAATCAATTCAAACCAAATATCCATATTAAAATATTTGATAACTACAACATAATAGAATGTTTAAAGATGATAAAATATATATTATTATTTTTATATATATTTAGAATTCTAAAATAATTATAGTTTTTGTCAAAAAATAATATTATTTTTATATTTTTATAATAAAATTAATATTTTAATGTTTTAGTTCTTAGCTTGTAGTATGTATTTAATACAAACAACTATATATTAAAACATCTGCGTAATACGCGGGTAATAAACTAGTTATTAATAAACAATTTACCTCCAGGTGGTCAATATCAATTTATTACATAACAATATTTAAACATCTTATTATTAATAAACAATTTACCTCCAGGTGGTCAATATCCAGTTGTATAGCTTCAACATTTATTTGTATGGCCATATTTATCTGCTTTCATATCGTATGTAAGTGGATACGTCCATACACCATTTATATACTAATGAATGATAGTAGTTCCTGTGATAACTGCCACGGAGTGACATTGTGGACAAAGAGTGGTTCACTTTAACTTTCACGATTTGCATAATGAGGGCATATTTAGTGGGAAGTTGGAACCAATTGGTCTGGACAAATAGCGGGGAGTTGAAAATAATCTGCTTTGACTTAACGAAACTCATTTAAAAAGATATCTCGCCATAGATAATCTTATAAATAGCTCCGGTGTAACTTACGATAGGTTGAAAGTAAAAATCTTCTTAGATGGCTAATATAAAAATAAGATAGTGGCATTGAATAATGGTTTACACAATGTCATAATTTACAGGTTTTGGTCAACATATATTTTACTGGCTTGCAAACATTGGAAAATATAATAAGTCACAATATAAATCAATGGGGTTGGTGAGCAAGGTTTAATAAGAATTATACTTTTGGTTTCTAGCAATGTAGGTTAATTAAATAAATAGTAACATCATATGTTGTTTACATAATTAAATTAAAATTCCTTAAGCTGAAGTCTATGAAATATAAAGCGAAATACAAAGTTAGTAACTAAAGTTAAATATGAATTGCACATTGAACTTATTTGAATTTCATTAAAGTGCTTAACAGATTAGTATAACTATTGTAACACGTATTAATAATTTTATATGATATCATGAAATACAGATTTAAGCTAATAATTTCATTATATGAAATCTTCATGAATAAACGAACTTTAAACATAACAAACTGTACCTCTGATTTCAGTTGTTTACATAATTAAATTAAAACTAGTTTATACGTGGATTTTTTTTAATTAAATTTAGTTATATAAAATGTATATGAGTAAAAATAAAAATATACAAAAATAATAATTGTGTTTATTTTTTATTATTTACAGATTAAAAATTAGAGTATATTTATCTTTTTTTAAAATATTAAATTGTATTTATCTTTTATTTTTATAAGTTGTAATTATCTTTTTGGTGAACGTAGAGGTGACACGTGACATTTGATGTTTTCCTTTATTATACATAATAATAATAAATTCCACAACTAATTCAAATTTTTACATTTGGATCTAATTATGATTATTATGGATAATAATGATAGATATTTATTTTAGGTAAACATTAATTTTAAATGTTACAAAATCTAATTTATTGATAATTATTTAATGAAAAAAAAATAAGGTCAAAATTTAATGCAATTAAGTTATGGTGTAAAATTTGGAAAAAGAGGTGGAAAAATAAAATTTTCTTGTATTGTAGAAGTGACATATGACATGAATTGTTTTGTTTTATTATAATATATAGGTTAATCAACCCATGTATTACATGAGTTGATTTAATAAATACATATTTTTTTTTATATTTTAATAAATTATTATAAAATTTATATATAATTAAAATTAAAAAATTGAAAGCTAGTTAAAAAGATAAAAAAATACTTAGTTGTTTGATATTACATAAAAAAATTATTATATTGTATTACTAAAAACAGATAATATGTGTTTGCAAAAAATGTGTTTTTTTTAAGTTTTATTAACTTCAAATATGAAATATCAATGTAAGAAACAAAAAACTTCAATTATGTGAATGTATATGTATTTTGAAAATGATAAAATATAAAAATGGACTATCTGAAAATCAACAATCAAAATTTATCATATTCACAATTGAAGTTTTATCAATTAAATTTTGAATTTTGTTAGCAAAATAATTAACAAAAAGTTTTAACTTTATTTACTACACTTCTACATTTAAATCCAAATTTTTACATTTGAATTTAACTATGATCATTAAGGATAATAACGACACATATTTATTTCAGGTAAAATATTAATTCATTAATGAAAAAATCAAAATCAAAATTTAATGTAATTAAGTTAAGGTAGTAAATTTGAAAAATGAATTTCAAAAATGTCATAGGTATAATTATTGATTTTAATTGAGGGTATAAGAGACATTTCATAAAAAATTATGAGGTGTCTTTAATCTGGACCATTGATTTCTTTCCATCTAATGGTCCAGAAACTCCAAGTGGTTTTCTTATTTTATATAGTATAGATTTCTTAAGCTGAAGTCTATGAAATATAAAGTGAAATACAAAGTTAAGTAACTAAGTTAAATATAAATTGCACATTGAACTTATTTGAATTTCATTAAAGTGCTTAACAGATTAATATAACTATTGTAATACGTTATTAATAATTTTATATGATATCATGAAACACAAATTTAAGTTAATAATTTCATTATATGAAATCTTCATGAATAAACGAACTTTAAATATAACAAATTGTACCTCTGATTTAAGTTGTTTACATAATTAAATTAAAATTCCTTAAGCGAAGTCTATGAAATATAAAGCGAAATACAAAGTTAAGTAACTAAAATTAAATATGAATTGCAAATTGAACTTATTTGAATTTCATTAAAGTGCTTAACATATTAGTACAACTATTGTAATACGTTATTAATAATTTTATATGATATCATGAAATACAGATTTAAGCTAATAATTTCATTATATGAAATCTTCATGAAATAAACGAACTTTAAAACATATTTTAGACTCAACTAATAAATGAATAACTAAACCAAATGATAATATGTCCATTACATAAACCAATTCGTAAACCCACTTAAAGGTGCGTATTCTAACTATCCTCCATGATTTTCTTTGGCCTCATCTCCTGACTCTATGAATTTATAATTTCGTTTCCTCGTCCGTTGACTCTTCCTTCTCTTGATCTTCATCAAACACTGGCTGAAAAAATAAATAATTCAGCTTTTGAGTATAACAAGTTGTGGTTAACAGGTAAAATATGTTGTACCTCAACGTCATCCCCGACATTATCTATTTGAGTTGTCAATATGTCGTTCACACTGTCCCTCCATCCTAAAGTATACAACATTAGAGGTTAAGACGGGAACATATACTGAAGATGAGGTGTTGTTACCAATAAATGCTGAAGTAACCTTATTGTTAAATTTAAGGTCGACACTGTTGGTGTCTAACAGGAGTCAAAGCTTTGTTGTGAGTGTCCGTCTTCCCTTTGGCGGTTTGTATCAAAGCGAAATTATTTTCTGGAGAAAAGTATATAAATTTTTTACGTGGCAAAGTTTAATTTACCTGTCTCCATTTTGCGTTCAAGGAGTTCTAGGAATCGAATCACATCTTCCTCCCATTCAATGTCGACCTGGATGACCCGTTGCCGTTACTCTTGTTATAAAACAACGTATAATATCAAATGTTTGTATATGGAAAAATGTACCGGCTCCGGAAACAAAAAGAAGATGGTTCCTTCGGAGCTCGTATATGATTTTCATTAATGCAATCCTTCTTTTCCATACATGTTGGTTGCTTGTTCGGTGACGACGAACCGTTTTTCATCTTCTTTGTTTGCTGTAGGTTAAAGAAATTGAAATTATATACATGCTTAAGATAAATAAAGTTGTGTACACATAGAATGAAATGCAACTCTTGCTCGATGATCCATTAGTAGCCCCTTTAGTCTTGCCAATCAAAGCTTTGAATTCGGTGTTGATGTGTTCTATACCAGGTATTTATGTGTTGTCATGAAGTTACAACTGTTTTACCATGTTATCGGAATGTATGGAGATCATGGGTGGTTCCATGGTTTGCAATCATGGGTGGTTACAATGCCAATACAAAAAAAACCATATAATAACCGTGTATAATACTTAAACGATGTGAGAGTCAACAACCATTTATACTTAATAATTGATCTTAAATAAATATGGCAATTAAAAAATAACCATATAATAATAAACCAACACGAAAAACTTTGAAATACCTAAATGCAAAATAATATTGAATTTTCACTGTGTTTAAAAGGATCTACCAGAAAAAGATATGTTAAAAGAACAAAAACGATGATAAATTAAATCAATTTATTTTCATTTTATATTAGTTCTTGTAATACACGTACATTGTTTAGGCTGTAAAAATTTAAAAGTTTTATCTGAATATTTTTTTAGTAAGCACTTATAAATGGTTAAAATCACTTACAATGTGTATTGAATTTTCACTGTGTTTAAAAGGATCTACCAGAAAAACATGTGTTAAAAGAACAAAAACGATAATAAATTAAATCAATTTATTTTCATATTATATTAGTTCTTGTAATACACGTACATTGTTTAGGCTGTAAAAATTTAAAAGTTTTATCTGAATATTTTTTTAGTAAGCACTTATAAATGGTTAAAATCACTTACAATGTGTATAGTATTTTAGAAAACATGTTATCTCAATGTATTTATAATCGTATTAGCATCATACTATATAGTTGAGTCACTTTCAAAATAAATTTTTTTTAAAAAAAAATCACGTCTATGGATTCTATGTGAATGTGAGTTAATACAATCGTCCATATGAAATGCAGCGTTGTCATGAACATAAGAATGGTAAAAAAACATATAAAATAGTATTGTACTTGTACGGTGTGCAGATTATAACCGTTTAAATGTTATATGATCGTTTTAGAAAACAATCACTTATATGTATTGACATAAAAATAAACATGATAATAGACAATTAAAACAAACCAAGATACAATACTGACTTCAAACAACAAAATATTATATGTGTATTTGACTCATAATTATAATTACAATATCAAAACAATTGTTTTCTTAGCTAAGAACAACCAAACATTTGTTCTTACATAAATTGGTTTCAAATACAAATGGACCTTGTTTTATATATCAATAATATTTTAATGGACAATAATTGACGATTTTCTTTATTTTCACAGATTTATTCATTATTAGTTTGTAATTTTTTGAAGTAAAAAGTAAGGAAAAACCCAACATTTTATTTTGGGTTGCAAATGAGATAATTTACTAATTATGTTGTTAGCCCAAATATCCCAAAGTTTCCTCTTACTTGCTGCCTACGATTCATTTAAATCCTTTTTTTTTCCAATTATCGGACTTTATTCTTTCAAAGTCAAATTTGTAGCTTAATGTTTTTTATAACTATATTCTTCAAATATGGGAACCAGTTAGTCGTTTTTAGTCAATAAGAATCAAATCAAAACAAACATAAACCTTTGTTGTGACACTGCCATGATAAATAATAGAGAAATACATATTGAGATGTGAAAATAGTATTCAACATTATGGAACTTGCAAGGAAAGGAATAAACATAAAATTATAATAATTAATAACGTACGTAGACATGAGTATTAGTCATTAAATAGATAATTACATAATCCCTAGAGTTGTAGCACCGTCATTGTTGGTATTGTCATCACCATCATCTCGTAAGTCATAAATTTTGGTTCCATTAAATACTGACACCCGACGACGCTTACGGCTGCAGACATTGATGCACCCGCCTCCTCGCTTTCATTTTCTTCATGGCTGGAAATTATTACAATATTAGCTGGGTTTTGTAGTGCAACTTTCCGTCGGTTACGCCATTGTTTCTTACGTCTGTACAATTAAAGAACCGCTGCAATAAGCAAAGCCTGCATCTCTAAGCTTACCTACTTGCAAGGTCGTAAAATGAATTCGTCTAATTTAAATTAATTGAGTTTTTTAAAAATGCAAACAAACCTCATCCATTGTCATGCGGGGGACCTCAATTATGGAGATGCCACTCTGTCCCTGTAAGTAAAGTACGTACAAAATTTTGAAACCCGACATTTCCATTATGATTAAAACATCACAGACTAACCTCGATCAATTGGTTGGCAATACAGTTGGTTGAAACTTCATCATCGCTATCCTGTATTGTATGCTACATACATCGGATACTTGTTAAATTAATTAAATTAATTTAAATTAACCGGATTGAAATGAAACAATGATTCATACCGTGGTAAAATCGGAAAATTCATGATCAAGAAATTCCAAAAGTGCACTTGTTGTAGGAGATGGATTTTGTTGCTGTGCAGATGTGATACACATGAGAATATATTACAATGAACATTATGTGTGATATGAATTTTGTTCTTGTGATAGGTTGGATCAAAATCAGAGGCCAATGGTGTAACAAAAGTTGGAGCTAAGATGGTTATGGTTGTTTCTTGTGCAAATGTTAGTTTTTTGTTGCTGTGCAGATGTGATACAGATGAGAATATATTACAATGAACATGGAGATGTTGAAACGCAGAAATGACATTTACCTGTGTAACCACATCCGATGTTTTGTTTTCATTGGTGCCGGTCATCTTTTCAGAAAACTTGGGAGGATGCGAACTCTTTACTTCAAACCTGGAAGACTCTTTTATAGCTAAAAGTAGTTTTGTAACTGCAATCATGAGGTTAGTGGGTTGCAACATCCAAGGAATAGTGGTGGTTGACGGTTGAGACTTTTCGAATGTAAATGTACTATTTTCCCATTTTGACCAGCTCTTGTAAAATGTAAATTCAGTTGCTTGAGAAAAAGTGGTAAATATTTAATTCAAATGGTATCGACGGTCTGAGAAGGATTGAAGTTAATCCGATGGTTAGAATTAAATAAAAGGGATATCAACCGCCAACAATAAATATATTGAATACTTTATATATTATATCTAATATCTAATTACTTTATATAAATAAAATTAGAATAAAAAAAGTAATTTAGAAATTGGGCTTCTCCATTTAATCCTACAAACCCTATAAGCCAAAGAGAAGGAAAAAATATCATTGTTACCATACTTTCAATAAGTGACTTCACTTTGCTGACCGAATAAGTATTATAAGTGAAAATTTACCACTTATTACTTATGCAAAAAAATTGCACTTATTGCTCAATATCACTTACCCTTAAAAGAACACAACCTTAGTTATTTATTAATATTTTTTTGGTCCAATGTATTATTTTAAATACTTTTACGTTTTATAGTTTCAATTATGAATTTTTAAAATTCAAATTCAACCATAAACCGAATACCTACATTGAAAATTAAAGTTAAAAAAAACGAAAGTCTAATTCGAACAGCAAAAATTTAATTGAGCCAAATGGGTCAATCCAGAGGTCGACACAAACCCAACACAAAAAACTAACATGACCCGAACGCGATCCTGAAACGAAAATAACTAGGTCGATCACTATCCTCGCAAACACAACAATTCGAAACACGATGCGATTGTCAAACTTATAATAGTGATTCTTAATCGAGTAACTACTAACTAGATCATCAAGCATGAAGAATATAAAAAGGAAGAATTGCTTAAAATAACAAACAACTTTTTTTTCTTCTTATTATAGCAATCTCGAAATTTTTGTCTCAAATAAAGAAACCAACTTTTTATTCATTCCCGATTATAGCATTTAACCGGTAAACAACAAAAGTTAACCGGTAAAAAAAAGTTATACAGACGGTTTATTGTTTGAAATAACAACATACTTTTCATTTTTTTTCTTATTATGACAATCAATTTTATTTTTTAACATTTAATATATCGTTTGAGATGACAACCTACTTATTGTTTACCGGTTAAATGCTATAATCGGGAGTAAACCAAGAGTTGATTTCATTAGTTAGGACAAAATTTACGGGATTGTTACAATAATAATAAAAAAACTTGTTTGCTATTTTAAGCAATTCCTCCTATAAAGAATTAGAAAGCTAATAAATATCATATTTAATTTGAATCTAAAACCCTTTTTTAAATTAATTGAGTTCCTAAATCTTAGGCTCTTAGCTATCACACACATGATGACTATATTTAAAAACTAAAAAAAAGTCAAATAACAGTCAACAATGTGTTTATGAAATTTAATCGGTAAAAGTTTTTTTTTTTTTGAAAAAAAGGAATCAAATATCGCATTTCCCTCCTTTCCCCCACATATCTCACCCCATCCCCACACACTCTCTCTCCAACTGTTCTTCCTGTTTTTCATACAAATCCATAAACCCTAATCTGTTTTTACAATCTGTAGATATCGATTTATTATTGTAGAGATGCAGGAATTGTTCGGATCAGTTCGTCGATCGCTGGTTTTTCGTACTCCTGACGGCGGCGATCCTGGAACCCTAGTTGATAAAATCAGTTCATCTATCCGCAAGTCCAGAGTCTTCTCTAGACCTACTTCGATTCTTCCTCCACCTTCACCGGTTGTTAAAGAGAATAATGATGAGCAAGTTCATGTTATTCGGTGGCGGAAGGGTGAATTGATCGGATGCGGGGCGTTTGGTCAAGTATATATGGGAATGAACCTTGATTCTGGAGAGCTTCTGGCTGTTAAACAGGTTTGATCTTGATCTTATTTACTGTTTTTTTTTTTTTTTGGTTTTCTGACTTTGATTTGAGTTTTGATCTTGATTAATTTGTTTTCAGGTTTCAATTGCTGCCAACAGTGCGTCGAAAGAGAAGACCCAGGTTTGGATGCTATGTTTAATTGCATTTACGGTTTAATTAGTTTTATTTTATTATTTTTTTCGAAAAACTTTTGGAGATTTTGTGTTAGAAACAATGATTGAAGCTACAAGTACAGTGGTCTAGCAAGAGTAATACTCTGCTCAGTGGTTTTTATTTCATACATTGATAGGTTATTATAACAATGTGAATTATATAGATGCAAACAGTCTAGAAGCTTTCTGACAGAATTCTTAAATGAGATGCCAACTGGCACTCAATAGATAGGCATAAATCAAAGCTACTTATTCTGCTATAATGTCAAAACAACTGTGTTTAAATACTGTCTTCAACTATTCATCAAACAATCCTTGATCTCAAGTATTGTAGTTAGCTTCACTGACCAATTCTTCATAATCTGAGTGTGCCTTTGGACAGATTATCATAAACAAGCTTCCACCTTTGCATTTATGTCGTGGAGTGCACTTCTCTGTACAATAAAAACACTTATAATATCTTCTCTTCATATTCTTTTTTACTGAGTTGTCGATAGGCAACAGGTTTGGAGTTATCCCTTATGGAGGTTGGTTTGTAACTGAGTTTCTTAAGCTGTAGAGTTTCGAATTAGAGTTATTGGGAGGTACTGATAGCAAAAACTTGGGTGTTGGTAGTCATGTTGCTTCTGGAGAGTGAGAGGAGTTTGGGCTAAAGGTGTACCTATTAAATTGGGACTGATTTGTATGATCAGTAGGCTTGGGCGGTTCAAGACCCCGGTGCATAGTAAGCTGCTTCTTGTACCCTTGCCATTTTCATGGCTTGGCTACGAGAGTAGGATCAAGTAGTTGCACTGTGTGCCGTGAGACCACCAATGTAAAGGTCAAGTGGCATATCAGGTGGAATCGTTGCTTGATTACACAAGGAATGGAAACTGTCATTGTATTCACTTATCGAATGTTTCTTTTGGAGATTACGAAGTTCAATTAAGGGTTTGGACTTCAGATACCACATCTTCTACAATTTGCTCTCTAAGCTCCTGCAAGTAAGTCCTCCAGGAGACATTTTTGCCCTCCCTCTTTCATAAACGCCTGATGCCCCTGCAAGGCCCTCCCCTTCAAGTGAATCGAGACTAGCCGGATCTTCATCTTCTCTGGTGTGTTGTCCAATTCAAAAACTGGCTACATTTGTGGTGCCAATTTTTGAATCCATCACCATTGAAAGAGGGGAATGCTAATTGAGTCATTTGGTTGATTAATTGCTAGTCCATAGACTTACCTGATAGCCCAGATGACTTTCCAGTTTCCACTTTCCACCTTCTACACTACTCTTCTTTGCAGAGTCACTAGTGAGATCAGGCATGAAAACATCATCAATCACTGGCCCCTCACCTGTCGGTTTCTGATTAACAGCATGGAGGGAACACACACTTTCCATCAGTTCCAGAATGTGCTTCACGTTCTTTTCAACTGACGCGAGGCTGGACTGCAATCTTTTGAGGGATTTATCATGACCTGCTACAGCTCTGCTCAAGTGCTCAATACCTCTACCCTCTCTTGCAATTGAGCATTTGTCACCATTTCTTCCCACCACACAGTCGGAGGAGCAAAGCTCTGATACGACTGTTAGCAACAATGGAGATTGAAGCTACAACTACAGAGGTCTAGCAAGAGTAATACTCTGCTCAATGGTTTCTTTCATACATGATAATCCATGAGCCCTGAGGTTATTACAATGTGAAATATATAGATGCAAAGAGTCAAGAAGCTTCCTAACAGGATCGGTAAACAGCCACTAAGTAGATGCTAAGTGGCACTCAATAGATAGGCATAAATCGATACTACTTATTCTGCTATAATGTCAAAACGACTACGTATCATTTGAATACACATTTAATCAACTTACCTCAAGTAAGTATTACAACAGAAAGGTAACACAAATTAACAGCATATGAAGGCTTCAATGATCAAAATTTACCTCAGCTTTTAAATTTGAATGGTGCATCGTCATTTGAGATGGAAAATTATTAAGTAAATAGCTGATATACAGATCCAGTCATCGTTATTGTTTTATATTAGTTGGTTCCTGGTTTCTGTGTGTTCTCTGTGTAGTTATCCCTTTTTTGTTCACGAGATCCATGCAACAGAGAAGTCCATGTAAATGGTAATTACATATTGAAAGCTAATGATCTATAGTGATGGTGCATTTATACATTTTAATTGGCATAAATTTCAGGTTTCAATCATAGTTTTGAGCGTTTTATCCCCAAGCAAAGTAATTCTATTGTTTTGTTGATTTGTACAATTGTACATTCCTTTTGTCCAGGAGAGAGATTGTGTATGCAATTTTCCTATAATTTTACTCCCCTGTCTCTGTACATGGGGCACATAATTGGTAGAATAATTTGCTTTGATATTATAAATTGGCAATTATCACCAATGCTGATCATTACTTTCTGTTACTTCATTTCAAGTCATTGAATTGAATTATTCTTCAGTGCTAACTTAGCTCAATGATTTCTACAAGTAGGTTCATATAAGGGAGCTTGAAGAAGAAGTTAAGCTTCTTAAGAATCTTTCTCATCCAAACATTGTTGTAAGTGCAATCTCATTGTGTTGCTAGGAATACTGGCTCTTTAGTCTTTGCTAAACTAATGGCGTTTCTTCTTGGTACTATAGAGATACCTTGGAACGGTTCGGGAGGAGGAAACATTAAATATTCTTTTGGAATTTGTTCCTGGAGGATCAATTTCATCTCTTTTAGGGAAATTCGGACCCTTTCCTGAAGCTGTATGTACTTTCTCTGTTTCCAATTGCACTCTTATTATTTCATTTTCTTATATGATTGATTATCTGTTTCTCCAAGCAGGTTATACGAATGTACACAAAACAGTTATTACTGGGGCTTGATTACTTGCACAAGAATGGTATCATGCACAGGGATATAAAGGTGCATCTTCTGTCTTATGCACTTTTTATTTCACTTCACCCCAGTGCAATGAAGTATACATATCTTTTCATGTTCAGGGAGCAAACATCCTTGTTGACAATAAAGGATGCATTAAGTTAGCTGATTTTGGTGCATCTAAACAAGTTGTTGAGTTGGTAAGCCCATCATCTGCCTCATCTTTATTTATATACATATTACTACAGCCAAGAATGATGCATGATCTAAAACCTATGTTTGGTCAGGCTAATGGGTCAGGTGCAAAGTCAATGAAGGGAACTCCATATTGGATGGCTCCTGAAGTTATACTTCAAACTGGTCATAGCTTGTAAGTACAATCATATTTACCATTTTTACTACTGAATTATTTGTGTTCTCAGTGGAAGTCATAATGTAGATTTAAACATAGACATTGAATTTCAACTTTTGATGCAAATATGCTAGAGTTCGTGGCAATTCTTGTTTATTTTCTGTTTTTTTTTAAAGATTCCTAGTTCACTAACCTGTGATATAAAGTTCATATCCTGCAACACTTCCTGTCTTACTTATTTGTATTTTTGTAGCAACAGTTAATGCAAATTGGGAGAGAATAAAGTCTAATAAGTGTCATCATATGTGGTACATTTTATAATTATGTTATAAGTGCTATGTTACAACATATAACATATGGTATGCTTGGTCTAGCTTAATACTGCTGCAAAAGTTAGGAAATGCTTTATAATGTAGAGTTAACAACAATTAATGTTATTGGAGTCTAAAAAATCGAGTAACTACTCCCTGTGTCCCATAAGTTCTCATTCGACTCATGGTTCTTGCCACCCTATTAGTTAAATTATAGGAGGTAACATATTACTGGAAACATTGTTGCTTGAAAACCAAGAGAGAATGTCCTTTGAAAACTCGATGCAAATTATATTTGTGTCTTCCCCTCTTGCTTCTTGAGAAACAAACATTGTTACTTTTTGGTTGATAGTTTATACTTGATATAAGTTGTCCATGTCTTATTTTGCTTCATGTTTATTGATTCTGGTTATTACTGGTTTTATGTTGTCTTCTCTTGTGTTGCTTCCTTTTGTGTTCTTTAGGATCTCTCTTCAGTTTCTTTGCCATTCTCTATACACACCAAATAGTATGTTAATTGACTGATTACTTGGATATTATCTGCTCATTTTCTCTCTCTTCTAAGTTCTATCACCTTTCAGCTCTGCTGACATATGGAGTGTTGGGTGTACGGTAATCGAGATGGCTACGGGAAAGCCTCCATGGAGCCAACAATATCAAGAGGTACTCTTCAAGTTACCTTTTCTGAACATTGAGATATATATAATAATGGTCACTGCTTCATATACCATGTGATGATCTAATCTTTATTTCAGGTTGCTGCTCTCTTTTATATTGGCACTACAAAATCTCATCCTCCAATTCCCGAGCATCTATCTCTTGAAGCACAAGATTTACTTCTGAAATGCTTACACAAGTATGCACATCTAACCATTTTGTACTAATATTTTCAGAGTTTTTAGGCTTTAACATAGTCGGTGCTTTGATGGTGTGGAGTGTGGACTGTCATCTGAAGCTGTATTACTAAACCTCTCTTTTTTGTATAGTATTTGTTTTCTGAAACTATACACAAATTCCTTTTATTGTTTCTGTAGTTGTGTAATTGATTTTGTTATTGTTCTCTTTGTGTTGGTTGCTTTTCTGATTTTCAGTTGCACTAAATTGTTATTAAATTTCAGGGAACCAGGGTTGAGGCCATCTGCTTCTAGTTTGCTGCAGGTGATTCTGGTTATGAATTCTATGTAATTTGATTGAAGTATTAACTTATGGTGTTTAATTTCGCTTTATCTCTTGCAGCATCCATTTGTTACAGGGGAATCTCAGCTAAATTCTCTTGCTGGCACTGATGCAATGGTTAGTTATTTGGCTCTTTGCCTTCCGTGGGTTTGAATAATCCTCTACTTTCATTCCCTTATAATTTTTTTTTCCTGTGTACAGGAAGATGTTGAAGCTCCTTCCTCTTCCTGCACTAGCATTTTGGATCACTCGTGAGTATACATATTTATATGGTATTTTTATATAAACAGCAACCATCCTAAAATGCAATGATTGACTGGGTACACAATTTAGTTAAGGTATTTGACTATTAGCATTTAAAACATCGATGCTGAATAGAGGAATTTTATGCAAGTGAAACATTGCTATTTGTTTTTTGTAACGGTTACACATCTGCAGACAAGTAATTTGGATTGTAGCTTTATTAAAAAGGGAAGGGTTAATAGCCACATGTTGACGCTTATGTGTCTTTATATATATATATATATATATATATATATATATATATATATATATATATATATATATATATATATATATATATATATATATATATATATATATATATATATATATATATATATATATATATATATATATATACAGGTCGTACGGTAAAAAACTTTTGTGACCTATCTAGTGGTTTAGATTGGTTTTCTTGTAATTTGACATTAATGGTTCGTAAGAATAGAAACTTGCTATAAATAGGCAGTATAATTATATATACATACATTTTCCATATCTCCTAAACCAATGGAAGCCTCCCACTTGGCCAACCATCATTGGTTGTTGGGTGTTTTTTGAATTTAAACTTTTCCTAATTCTTTTTTTTTTTTGGTTTTTATTTTTAATTTAAAAAGTTTTCATATTTTTTTATTCTTTTTTTTTATTTTGGTTTTTTTTTACTTTTAAGATTTTAATTTTTTTTACTATTAAACTTTTCATAATACACCCTTATCTTTATGTTATCTTTTAATTAACGCCTTTATTTTAATAAACTTTTTTTACTCCTCTTTTAACATTTATTATTACAATATTTTATTACACATTTAAAATTATGATTTTAATTATACATATGTTGAAGTTATTCATTTGAAACTATTATGTTATGTTTAATTGTATGAAAAAGAATTTAGTATTAAAATGCACAATATAAAATTCTAATGAAAATGCTTTACAATTAAAATATAACTAATTAATATTCAGATTTTGTTGAAACATGACCGACCATGATTGGTTGTTTTTTCCTTTTAATTTTAAACTTTTTATAATACACTCTTATCTTTGTGATATCTTTTATTTAATGTCTTTATATTAATAAATTTTTTTTTAATCCTCTTAACATTTATCATTACAAAATTTTCTTACACATTTAAAATTATGATTTTATTTACACATATGTTTAAAGTTATCTTTTAAAACTATTATTTTTTTCTTTTTTTTTAATTTTAAACTTTTCATAATACATCATTTTCTTTGTGTTATAGTTTGTTTAATTCCATTATGTAATAAATTTTTTGTTTAGTCATCTTTTAACATTTATTATTGCAAAATTTTCTTGCACATTTAAAATTATGATTTTATTTATACATATGTTTGAAGTTATCTTTTTAAACTATTATGTTTTGTTTAATTATATAAAAAAGACTTTATTATTCAAATACAGAATACATGATTCTAATGAAATTGATTTATAATTAAAATGTAACTAACTGACATTCAGATTTTGTATTAAATATGATCATGTTTAACATTGAACATTATTATTATAACGTTGGTAAGTCCTAATCGATGTATTGGAAACATTACCATTATAACTTTATTGATTTGGTCGTAAAACCAACAAATAAAATTGGCGATTAAACTTAATCAATGTCAGAATTTCGAAATATGATTATAAATATTTATTTATTCAATTCTGGTTCCGACCCGATTTAATAAGACATGCTTTGTAGGTTTAGCATTGCAAAATCTAGCAAACCAATTACAGAAATTAACTAATTATTGAATATATATATATATATATATATATATATATATATATATATTACTATATCAGCTTTCCAGTTTCACTCTTCGATTCTGATTTATTTGGATTTCGTTATTTGAATTGTTTGAAAAATATTTATTCTATTATTTTTTATATTTATTTTTGTAATTAGTATTTTAGATTCCGCAGTAACGCGCGGGTATTCAACAATTTGTATATATACATTTATCAAATAGGATCAACCAACCACATTTTTTTTAATATTTAAAATTTTCATAACACATTATTATCTTAGTGTTATCTTTTATTTAACCCTTTTATTAATAAATTTTCGTTTAGTGCTCTTTTAACATTTATTATTACAACATTTTTTTGCGCACTTAAATTTATGATTTTAATTGTACTTATGATTGGAGTTCTCATTTGAAACTATTATGTTATGTTTAATTGTATGAAAAAGACTTTATTAATTCAAATGCACGATACAAAATTCTAATGCAATTGTTTTATAATTAAAATGGAACTATTTAGCATTGAAATTTTTTTAGTAAATATGATCATGTATAACATTGAACGTTCAAACAATTCAAACAAAGATTGCAATTGGAAAGCTGATATTTCAAAAAACAAGACAAATGATATTGTCATATGATTGGTTTTCTAGATTTTGCAATGCTAAAATTATAAACAATGTCTTATTAAATCGGATCAGAACCATAATTAACTAATTAAATATTCATAACCATAATATGAAATTTTGACATTGAATCGTCAATTTAATTTGTTGGTTTTCCAACCAAATCAAAAAAATTTGTAACGGTTGGGATCAACCAACCACGTTTTTCCTTTTTTTTGTGTTAATTTTAAATTTAATTTTTTCATAACACACCATTATCTTAGTGTTATATTTTATTTAGCTATTTTATTTTAATAAATTTTCATTTAGTACTCTTTTAACATTTATTACTACAACTATTTTTCTTACACACTTAAATTTATGATTTTAATTATACTTATTTTTGGAGTTGTCTTTTGAAAATACTATGATATGTTTAATTGTATGAAAAAGACTTTATTATTCAAATGCACGATACAAATTCTAATGCAATTGTTTTATAATTAAAATGTAACTATTTAATATTAAAATTTTTTTATTAAATATGATCATGTATAACATTGAAATTACTATTATAACGTTGACAGACCCTAATCGATGTATTAGAGACATTACCGTTATATTTTTTTGATTTGATCGTAAAAGCAACAAATTAAATTGACGATTAAATCTAATCAATGTCAAATTTTCATATTATGATTATGAATATTTAAGTAGTTAATTCTGGTTCTGATCCGATTGAATAAGACATTGTTTGTAATTTTAGCATTGCAAAATCTAGAGAGTCAATCATAAGAACCAACTAATTGTATCATTTGTCTTGCTTTTTGAAATATCAGCTTTCCAATTTCACTTTTTGTTTAAATTGTTTGAAAAGTATTTTTATTTATTTATTTTTATAATTAATATTTTAAACCCCGCCCCCGCAACAACGTGCGGGTGTCAATACCTCGTTTAAATTACAGGATACAGATAGTATTTTCTGGTCATTGCTAAATAGTTCATGAAAGTCATTTTTACTGGTTTAAATGTTTTTTTGGTTGCAAAGTTATCATATTGGAACACTAAATATGTATGACTTAAATCAAATATTGATGTATGTACGTAGCTATCACACATTCACAGGTCATTAACCTAAAAGGGAATTGTTGCAACCGTGTTATCCAAAAAAAGAAATTGTTGCTGTTATCTTTTGAACAGAGGAAAGCATGTTGTCTGCTTATGATAGTAAGGATGGTGATGATATGATGCAGCATTAATTCTTTTTATTTTGTCCCCCCTGAATTAAATGACAACCAGCCCTGGGTCGCTTGACGTATGTAATCTGGGTACACTCGACTTCTCTAGCGTAAAATCTGGGAAATTTAGAAGTAAACTTGAATGGGGAGCAGAAAACATTGATGATGAAATGTGCCAGATAGATGGAGATGATTTCATAGATAGTGGAGGAGCAAAGTTGAGATCTATTTCAATGCTTGATGACCTTAACAAGGTGAATACTTTTTTTTTTTTTTCGTTTCCTGTTACGATTTTATTTTATGTACAACGCTAAATAGCTACACTCTCTTGTCATTGGTCCTTTTATGTAATATTCCCTTTTTTTTCTTGGGTTTGGTTTGATAATTACAACCTTTCTGAAATGATCCATATTGGTAATTACAGTAATAAAAGAGTTTTGAGTAGTCCATTTTGATAATTATACTTCCTAAAGATTACAATGAACTGGTTTTGGTTTAACATTTGAGTCGGTTCAAAACTTTAAATTACTTGGAGGATCATTTCATAAAGTATTAGTATAGACTATAGAGAATATCAAACAATAATACCATTTCAGAAAGTATAATTACCAAAATGGATGAATGATTAAAGTACATAGCTATTTAGGGACATGAGTTTATTCTTGGACTGGGACCTTAGGGAGCTAAATTTGTTTACATATACATTTCATAATCAGAGTTTCAACCCCATGGAAGAACCATCTGTTAATGAGACTTACAAAATGCAAGGACGAGCAACCCTGGACGGTGAACAAAGTTCTGATCGACTCGACAGTAACATGATCAGGTCTCCAACTGACAGCTGTACTTCGTTTCAGTTTGGCCCATCCCTCTCTGAGGACGATGACGAGCTCACTGAATCCAAAATTAGAGCTTTTTTGGATGAGAAGGTACTGTTTTTCGATCTCATAGCTATAAACAGCCAGAGTTTGAACTTGGCTTCCAATTTGAGGTTGCAACATTATATCATCATTTCAGGCGTTGGAATTGAAGAGACTTCAAACGCCTTTGTATGAAGAGTTCTACAACAGCATAATTCCTTCCTGCTCCATTGACAACGTTGAATCTACAAACAATGGATGCACTCCTAATTACTTGAAACTTCCACCAAAAAGCAGGTCTCCGAGTCGATTCCCACTTGGTACTCCTTATAAAGGAGTTGATGCCGTAAGTAATGCAAGCCCAGGTAGTGGAAGCCGGCGTACGTCAAATGTTAGCGGTGAAGAAAGCAATCCAAGTCCGATGGACCTTTCATCACCACAGTGTAATGATATAACTACGGGAGCCGAATCTCAACAAGAAGCAAGCAGTCCTGGGTTAGTATATCCTTTTGATCTTCTCAATTTCTATCTGTTTAGTACTCCCTCGGTCCAAAACTGATGTGCTGTTCAGTTTGCTGGATCTCAAGAGATACCACAGGATTTTGATTTGTATGAAATCTGGTTTACAGGATTTTTGAAATCCTCCAAACATAAAATTTGACAAAGTCCAAAACTCCAAATCATGTAAATTCTTTGAAATTCAATGCTCCATGAGTTAGCCATGTGTATCAGTACTCCAAAATAAATGTCTAGTAAAAAAGGTGTAATTTTTACGACATTTAATCAACTAAATGACAATTTTACCCTTAATTTATTGAAGTACCAATCGTCTTGGAAAAGTCAAATTAGTTGGACCTCATTATAGTTAGGGGTATAATTGGAATCTCTTTGAAAGTGGACACTTATTTTGGGACTGAGGGAACATCGTATATGTGTTTTTCGGTGCTGAAGTTTGACATGCTATTTGCAGTGTGAACTTTTCTGAAGTACAGAGAAAGTGGAAGGAGGAGCTCGACCAAGAGCTTGAGAGAAAACGAGGTATGATTCGTTCACTGCTTCAATTGGTTACGGCTGCTTATATCACTTTGTAGGCATCAAACGTCTTCCATTACATCAATTAGCAACTAATTGCTGAGTTAAACTTTTTAAATCATCATTTAACAGTAGTAAATTTGATTTTTGTCTGTAATCTCTCCTCATTATGTTAATTAAATGGTACTTCTAAAAAACTTTCTTGTTATCAGCATAGTTGTCAAACTTGTACGAGTCAGGAGTCGACTCGTACAAGTCAAGTGATTTCACACCCAAAATGTTCCAACTCGATAGTGTGACTTAATATGGAGTCTGACTCAGTTAAGAACTCGTGAGTCAATGGTTGACTCATAGCAAGTCAAGCCACTCGTGACTTGTAAGGTTCATGTTTCCAGCAGG
This sequence comes from Centrapalus pauciflorus, assembly GCA_020465985.1. Classification (NCBI taxonomy): domain Eukaryota; kingdom Viridiplantae; phylum Streptophyta; class Magnoliopsida; order Asterales; family Asteraceae; genus Centrapalus; species Centrapalus pauciflorus. Next base: position 142,742 of record JAANYP010008240.1, read on the forward strand.
TATTGGTCAACTTTCAGTGGGTACATGGTAGTTTCTGAGGTTTATGATGGAAAAAAAGTGTCATGGATTAACCTACCATAATGGTGTTCATACTTCGTTTGCAAAACTAATTCGCTGAAACACAGTAAAACTTATCAGACCTTTTTTAATATAATTTATAACATCTTTAGGCTGGTAAATCCCTTCTGGTTTCCATATGGCCTTTAGTTTTACCACTTTGAAGTTGATAAAAAACGGAAAACGGTCCTTGTTTTTATGCATTTTCTTCCTTTTGTTATGTTTAATTGTGCTATGCATACAGAGATGATGCGGCAAGTAGGCGTTGGGGGAAAGACATCATCACCGATAGATCGAGGATCAAACCGACAGAGAGATCGATCAAGATTTGCATCTCCGGGTAAGTGATGGACGACGAAATACGTTAAGTTTTTTGTTTTGTTTTTGAGTGTGAAGAAAAACCAGCCTGGGAATGCAAGTATCTCTTCATTTTTCAGGATGAATAGAGAGGGTTGGGATGTTTTCAGTTTGTGATATAATGATTTGTATAATAAAAAACATTACTCATTTTGTGTAATTTGTTCTATAAGCCTTTCCCTTAAGACAAATGAATTTCCCACTTTTTTTTTTTTAATTTCTTTTCGTTTCTTTTTGTTAATATCTCATTCCATTTTACTTTGTTCAATGTGTCATATAAACTGTGCAAGTTTTGTTGTAACTCCTGCACCAACAACGTTTTGTTAGCTGCCTACCGCAAGAAAACACCAAACGAGGGAACGTAGAGCTCCCGACGACTTCGAGCGAATTCCATGAGTGTGCCGAAATAAACTAAAATGAATGTGTGATAAGTAAGCGTTTGAGTTCAGTAAATTGCAATTCTTTTTGTTTTGCCTGAAAAACTGGGAGATCTGATGAACCATGAAAAACCAAACAACAAAACTTGATAGGGACGAGCTTGGTTCTGGAACCGGACTGAACCCAAATTACTGTGAAAACGAAAATGGGCAAAAACAAAATTCGAGAAATGGCTCGAATATGAAATGGTCGGTTTGGTCTGGTTCTGGTTATTTCTTGGCTTTTACAAAGAAAAAAGAAAACTGGAGACTGGACCGAACTGAATCCGATGGAATTGATAACCGAATTATAAGAATTATAAGAACAAAAAACTGGCCCGAAAATAAACAGTCCGGTTTAGTTTTGGTAAAATGAGTTTTTTGCTTATCCCTAAACGAGGCCAACGTAGGCTTGGATGGGGTTTTGTTGGTTTTCAATGACGAATCTAAAGACATGAAGGAAGTAAACAATGCTAAACTAGAGCCGGGTTGTCAATCGAACCGAAAATGAGTTTCGGATGATTACATGAGTTAGAAAATTTTGGGAACCAATTTTTTAAACCGAAGTAGCCGGTTAATAATTAATTAATCATTAAACACTTTTAAAACTCGAACACGAGAAATTATGAATAAAATTAGAATGCTTGATGATATATTATCAAAACGTTTGATTATATATTTAAAAAATCTAATAAAAATAAAAAATATTTTGTATTTTATCAAATTAAAATGTAAAACTATAATTTTAATTGTAATGGTTACAACATTAGTGCAGATTAACTAAATAGTTTAAATTTTATATTATTGTTATTAATAACATCTAAAAACTAAACTTTATATAAAAAGTAATTTCTTCTTCGGTTTTTCAGTTAGTCGTAAACGTGAACCGTAACCAAAATTGAATGTTTGTTCTGGTTTGTTACTTCAAAATCAGATTGGTTTGTCAGTTTTGATATCGATTTTCTGGTTTTGGAATATTTTGAACACCTCTTGTCTAGCTGCTTTGGCAACGATTTAGACGAGGTGTTTTTTTTGCTTTCGACAATGAATACTTTGGTGCAACTTTGATGATGGATACACAAAGATAAAGCAACAAAACGATGGTAAGACATTAGGGTCGCTAGAGTGAAGGTCTACGACGAACATTTTGAGCACGGCATAGGCTTAGGGCGACCCAAGGGTTCTACTAATACATATTATATCAGGTTCATGTTTGAAGTTATACCAAAAATGGAAAGGAAGAACCTTTCTGCTTGCTATATCCCCGCATTTTTGCACAGCTCGGCTTGTTCTTCGAGCCCACAATACATACCAAAAGAATCAAAGAAGGATAATCAGTGAAGAACTGCCCCTCCTTGTCCTGTAGGCTCTCCGGACGGAGAGGGGCTTACTATCCGTTAGACAGTAATCATTAGTAAAGGGATTTAAAACGTAACAACAATGAGGTGGACCTTTTAGTTAAAACAATGAAAATGTTGACGACTCTAGTACCATAATAATCAATTATTTAGGACCAACTTTGTGTTTATATGTTATATATCCTAAAAAACATTATAGGTCGTGTTTGTTTTTTAGTGGAAAATCTTCGAAACTCTTACGTCTGGAGCTTTGCAGACGCAGGAAGAGGTCAATGACTTGAAGAACGTTTGATTTTTGGAAAACCTCTTCTCGCGTCTGATTTTCAGAAGACGAAAGAGGATGTCTTCTAACCTCTTCTCTTCTCGCATTGTTTGAACTCTTCGAAGCTCTGCCAATGTCTTTGAACATCTGTCATCTCTTTTCCAATTAAAAAAACAGACAGTCTTGCTGCAGAATTTTAGTCCATCTCTTCTGACTACAGACTTCAACAGACAAGTTTGCAGACTGCAGACAGTAACCTCTTAATAAACAAACATAACCCCAAAAGCAAATAGTATCAATGTAAGTAATATGATAAGTTTTATTATTGGCAGATTAGTGTATAATATATCACTTATACTATCAAGTTTGAATCAACCGATAAAAATCACTAGGAAATATGTCACTATGGTTGAAACAACAATCTGTACAAGAGAGCCTTAAATCACTTTTACAAGCATATAGAAAACAAAACATATGTTTTCAACAAATAAACAAAAAGTCAGTAACTTAAAAAAATCTGATTGAAAACATAAAAAGTAAAAAAGAAAAGGTGATTTATCCAAAAAAAAAAAAAAAAAAAAAAAAAACAAATAGAACTGTGTTTTTTTTTTTTAAATTTATTTCAGGGTTTATTACGATAAACATGTTTTCTAATTTTCTTACAGTTTAATCCATTCGTATTATTTTTTACTAATAAAATCCCTATGTTATTTATTGAGATATTTGTACAAAAAACCCTTAAATTTTTATCCTTTTGCGATTAAAACCCCTAACTAATATACATTGCACAAAAAAATTTCAATCGGTAAAATCTCGCGAAAATAAGATATTACCGATTGTAACCGGTTAAAAGTCACAGACCACCGTTGACATGTCACCAGTAACCACCAAAATTTCACTGAAAAAGTAAATTTCAACAAAAAAATACAGATTTGAACAAAAAATTAACAAGATACGTGGATTTGAATCATAAAACACAGATAAGTGGTTTGATAGAAAGAAAGTTCGTCGGAGACAAAATGTTGGTCAGCAGATTGCAAGAGGTTCATCAGGTCCGCAAGTCGTTTTTCTTAAAAAAAACCTCATTTTGATAACATTTAATCAGTTGGGGTTTTTTGTGCAATTAAAAATATTTGGAGGTTTTAATCGCAAAAAAGATCTAACTTAAGAGGTTTTTACACAAATTTTCCTATTTATTATGTCCTGGTTTATGAAAATTTACTTATTAGAATCCAGTTATAATAAGTAAATCGAGTTTCGTGAAATAGAAAAACAGAATTCCAATAGGTAAATTTCGAAAATCATAAAAAAACAAAAACGGGTTTAGATGGTATAGATTTCGGTTCACTTTAATTTTTCAGTCCAATTCCGAATTCTAAACACTCGTAATCAATATAAAAAATAAAAAAGTACGCAAATTATCTAAAGATTTATAAAAGCATTATCCGAAATTCCAGATGATCTAAATTTTTTATATCCAAAAATTCATATATCCAAAGTTTATGTATAAATTGTTAAGATTGGATTTTCGGATTCAAATATTCTAAACACCCGTTAGCTAAATGGATTTTGGCCTGACGGTAAGAGGGTGAAGATATAAGTGAGAGGTCACGGATTCGACGTCCGTCGGAGGCAATGTGATATTTAGGTGATGAAAGTAAGTCTTATGGTAAAGGAGTAGGAGAGAGATTGAAACCGAACACGTGGCAGAACATAATTGAATAAACCGTATGATGGTACCATGCACCCGTGTACACCAGAACATTTCCACACTTATCCCCTCCTTCCCAGTAATCAATGGCTTCCCTGACCTCCAAAAATTTCCATGGCGTCTTCATATTACTCAAACCTCTGCTGCTTTTCTTCTTCTATTCCCAAATTACCCTCTTCCACTTTCTTTCCTTCATCTCTTTACCCTTATGAATCTAGTGGCAACAATGGAATTTCACTTCTTAAAACACATGCCAAGTTTGACAAGTTTGAAGGTCAATCGTCAAATGACAATTTCCAAGAAATCCCATCAGATTCTCTGCAACAAACAATTCAACAACAAATAGTAGAAGAAGAAGATGAAGAAGATGACAGGTGAATTTTGGTTTTTCAATCACTTCTCCCATGAATTATTTTAAAAAATTTTGTAGTTAAACTTGTGTGTTTTCTAGCTTTTTTTTAATATTATAAATATAATAAAGGAAAACTACATTTAAAGGTAACGTACTTTAGTCAATATTTAGCCGCTAAACTATTTTTTTATTAGCGTCTAAACATCTTTTTTATCCATTTAACCACTAAAAACTGTGTCGATTTGACCACTAAATTATCATATTATGTATTGATTTAGTCATTAGTTTTATTCATTCTTTCCAAAATAGAACAGTAAACTAAAAGGTTGATGATCAAAATGGTAAAAAAGGTATCAAATGCGGTGTATTTGCTAGTTTTGATCATAATAAAGTGAAAATTATGTTAAAAGACAACAAACTCTAGCACGATATCTATTTTGGCATCCTTAATAAAAAGACATTAGGCTTGTTTTAACTATCAGGATGAAATTTCGAATGAATTAGAATTTAAGTGGTAAGGGTACGAAATGTTATTTAAGTTTGGTTAGGAACTTGGCTAGCAAAATGTTGCAACCTACCCGCAACAACGAATTACAAATTTGTTAAAACGGTTTGGTTTAACAAGAGTATTTTTCCTTTTTTATACTTCTTTACATATTTTTAGAATTATACTTGTTGATTAACTTATAGTTTATCAACACAGTTTATAATTAAAAATATACAACTTCTAAATTCTATGGTTGTGTTTAGTAAACGAAAATTAGTCATTTTTTAATTTCAGTTTTGAATTTATAGTTTTCAAGAAAAAACAAGGGTTTCTATACAAAATGAAAACTTGTTTAGATGATTAAGTTTTAATTTTAAGTTAAACAAGATAGCTTAAGAAAAATAGTACAGGAGATAGAAAAGTAAGAGAGAGAAATAAAGTATCAAAAGATGGAAAAGTAAGATAGAAAAAGAAAATATTAAAAGTAAGAATAAGGTAGGTCATAGAGAATTAAGAAAGAGAGTATTAAAAATGGTATTTTAAAAAGTGAAATGAAAATATAAGAAATTGTTATTAAGTAAACAAGTTTTCACTTTGTTTGAAAAATGAGATAGAAATTTTGAAAATTTTCATTAACTAGGAATATTCTTTCATAAAACTATATGACATCATATATTTTAAAGACAACCACTCAAATCAGCAAACAAGAAACTCTCCTTCAAACTTTTGAGGCTGTGATAGATATGTAATAAGAGCATACATATTATTTATTGATAATCACTCTTAAGTAGATATATAATATAAATTTATAAATGTTTGGTACGGTCAAATTTACCAGTGTCCTTTCCAAGTAGTCTACACTCCCGGAGGCAAAATTATAAATGTTGTGTGTGTATATACGGTTTGGTTCAGTTTATTGGGCAGCTTTCACCTCCTAAACCATAAACCAAACCGAATCTTTGGTTTATAAATTTACCAAGCCGGCCGACCATTTTAGGAATGATTGAACTGAGCAAACTAGCCGGTGTGGTTGGTTTCAGCCAAACTGCGTAGTTGTGTGTATCCCTACTTTCATTCGTAATTTGATGTTACATTTTTTATTTTTACATCTCTTGTATCTGTTGACATGTCATTTTGTTAAAACAGTTGAGCAAATTGAGAAATGTGTTACAGTTGCTTGCCTTCGGATTTGGAGGGTGCAGTTCGTCAATCAAGTGAAGCAAGTGCTGCATTCGTGTCATCAGGAGGGATGAGAGCCATTGTACGTACTAGAAAGTTCATAAAAAGGTAACGTATTTATGACTGATTTATATTTCAGGTAACAAATCGAGTCTGCCCCGTTAAAATACGATTAAAAATAATAGAAAAGGTAATTTTTGTTTTCAGTGACATTTTTTCTAGTGACAGTTTAACACTAAAAATGACCAAATTAACCATATTTAATATAATTAAAAGTGTTACATTTTTTACATGGGCAAATGTAGTTCGTTACCTGAAATAAGTCAACCATAAGTACGTTACTTTATTATGCAATTACCCGTTAATAGAACATAGATATCCTTTGTGATTGAAATCTATTCGATCCATGCCACGGCTGTACTATCAAATTTTGGTGGCCCTATGGACGTAATTACAAAGTAGGCCCTGAGGGCGCCCAGAAAGTATGTTTGTACCCACACATGTATGTATGTATATGTGTGTGCGCGCACATGTGTATATATATACATATATGTGTGTGTATATGTATGTGTAGGGTCCTTTTATACGTTTGGGGCCCCAAAAAGCAATGAAACGGCCTTGTAAATCATATGGAATTTGACTTGGATTTCGTGGTAACGCACCCACACACCATATGTACGTGCTGAATGCCAAAAAGTTTCAAGGCCCAAACTCCGACCATTTTTGCGACTGCGAGGCCTTATGAACTTGGGGAGCCTCCAGCACTCCCCCTAAGGGCTAGCCATGTTCATAGTTATTAAGAAAGTTTACAAGTCAAATTTATTTCATTTTCTCTCATTCATTATGTTTTTACGCAGGTTGAGCTCTTAATCCCACAGTTGCAGTTTCTTGACGATGAAGGTGCGCAGGGTGAACTGTGGGAATTATCAAGAATTTTTGTCGATGCACTCATCGAAGAAACAGGAGGTCAGGTTAGTATTCTCTAACACAAGGACTAGGAGTGTAGTTGAGTCGAGTAGTACCAAGCTTAACATAGAAGCTTGATCAAGCCTAAATTTTCATGCTCGAGCTGAAAACCTTAACGATGCTCTCAAATCTCGAGCTTGACCCGACAATTTTAAAAACCAATGCTTAAGAATCTATATATCAATGACTTATGAATAGGTTCGACAAGGTTCGAGTCAACTCAATAGACTTCTCCACTTGATTATTTTAATATAACTTGATAATATTGGAAACATATGGAAGGCTCGCGAGCCTCATGAGTCGTGTACTTTAATACTTTAAGCTTAACTTGACTATATATCAATGACTTAATGACTTGGTTCGTCAAGGTTCAAGTCAATTCGACTCGACAGACTACTCAACTTGGTTATTTATATATAAAATAGTAAAATTGAAGTTATATAGAAGCTTGATAACAAGGCTTCCAAGCCATATGAGTCGGGTACTTTAATACTTAAGCTCGACTTGACAAGTTATTTGAGTAGCTCAAGCTCACATGACTTTTATCGAGTCAATTTCGAATATTTTCCAAGTCGGTCTTGAGTATCTCACGAGTTTACTCCACTCTATTACACCTCGAACGAATACTAAAATTTACTCGTACCATATAAGAGTGGAACAAAATGAAGATGCTTTGTTGTTCCGTTTACTTGATAAGTATTTGATGGGAATGCTGCCCAGTTGGAAATGGCGGCACTGGTAAATTTGATCCTACCTATAAAAAACCCGTGGGTTCAAGGTGGAGTGGCAAAGTTGCTCCCTTGAAGTCATTGGACTCCCCAGTGTTGTCTTACCGCTGGGTTAGCTTGATTTACCTCTCATGTGATGGGCTTGGGGCGGTTGGGGTTGCCGGTACATCAACCTTTTGACCTTACCAAACCTATTTGCCGGGAAATAACTTTCTAATTTATATCCATGCTCATCCTTAGAGAGTCAAAGCAATATTTCCCGATGCCGGCGCTGCAGCACTATTGAAGTATCGGTGGAATGATGCAACTTTCAGCTTTGCAAGGTAAAATTACACAACCACGGTTCGGTTAATGTGAATTGCCAAATAACTTTGTGTTGGTACTTTCTTAAATATGTTTTCACAGTTTAGTTTTTGAATGTTATGGCCTTTGATGCAGCTTAAGTGATCGGAAGCCTGTGGAGAAAGACGATGAGATTGTTGTGATGGTATTGCCGGATTATCAGATGTTGGAATATGTAGAGAGAATTGCTTCTGCTCTATCAGATGATCCGGTAATCTTTAAGCCAAAACCTTTGTGTTTCTTATTCTCTTGCACTTTAGGCGCTTGATCCTTCGGTTTCCATGAAAATGGAAACCGGCGTCTATTCATTTAAGACCACTTAACGTGTCGACCATGTAACGTTTTTGCAAGTCTTGTTTTATATAGTAGGACCATTGACATTTTCTAGCATGTTTTTGGTCTTGCATTAGGGCTACAAACGAGTCGACTTTACCGAGTAACTTAAAATTGGCTCATGTAGTCGTCGAGTTTAATTTGAGCTAGAGCTTGATGCCAAAAACGGAGCTCAAATAATTTAGAGAGTTTAGCTCGAGCTTTTAATGTCATAGCTCGAGTTTTTATTGAGCTTTGGAGCCTCATATATGTATATATCTATGGCTGCAAATGAGTCGAGTTCGAGCTCATTGGGTAACTTGAGATGTATATGTCAAGCCAAACTTTAATGGAGTTTGAGCACAAGCTAAATTCCGAAAAGGTTGATTCAAAAAATAAGTCTAGGTATAAAAAATATAATATTTTCTAGATACATTTTAGCTTTTTAAGCTCAACTCGGGCCAAATTTAAGTCCTTCCCAAATTAAACTTGAACCTGCATCTTGAAAGCTCATTGAGCTAACGAGCCAAACTTGAGCCTAGCGTTTGACTCGTTTGCAGCCTATCCTGCATAAATACCCCTAGGGTTATGTTCTCATATCGTCGATTTTGATTATATTTTCAAGCTTTTTCTTCCATTTGTTACCTTTCTATACCTCAATCTATAAACAGTTCAGTTATGTTATTTTCATGTCGTATTAGCCACGACCTCTCATTATGTGGAACCCACGTCTTATTAGCGAGGACGTTGGAGTTGGATTCAATGTCCGCAAGTTGAGGAGATACTTCTTAAGGTAACTCTCTAATCATATATACATCATTTGCTTGTTTACAGAACCATTAAAAGGTTCATTCAAAGGTAAATATTACCACTTGATGATTTCATTAAGAGGTAAACAAACAAGTACCGACTCTACTCACCAAACCATTAACATCTTGTTTTACGTAAATAATGCAGATCTTTCACGACAGTTTACTCGATGAAACCTCTACCTACAGGCGCTGTATTTCGATGCTATCCCGGGTAATACTTTTGCCGGAACATTTTATCTGTCAGTCATCCGACAAGGGATAACAAAAAAACTAAAACCAATGGGGAAGACCGGACTACGCAGGCGGATTTTTTCCGAACCTGATTATTTAAAGCGGGTATGGGACGGGGGATGGATTCATGATACTCATCCCGATTAACCCCCTAATTAAAACCTCGATTATCCATTTACATACCCGCTTGCTTTTTATATAATAATAAATATTTTATTTATATTTTAGATTGTATATATATATATAATATTAATATATTTAGACTAAATTACATAAATGGTCCCTGTGGTTTATATGAAATTACGGTTTTCGTCCCTGAAAGAATTTTATTACACCAGCAGTCCCTAAAATCAAAAAGTTGTAACATTTTGGTCCCTGAAACTAACAGCCGTTAACTTGAGTCGTTAGTTTCAGGGGCATTTTTGTCTTTTTGACTTTCAAGGACCATTCATGTAATTTTCAAACTTTCAGGGACCATTTATGAAATTTTCATACTTTTCATATATATATTTTTATCATTTCTTTCTTTTTTATAATTTAATTATCCAAATATAACATTTTATTTTTTTTCCTTTTTTTAATCATTAATTTTCATTTCTATGTTTATTGTTATTATTAATGTTATTTTTGTTTTATACATTACTATAGTTATTTATTTAAGTTTATTATATGATATACCTGGTTCATTTTTTTCAATTATTTATTGAGATCCAAATATTTCTCTATTGTTTTTTTCATTTAAGAAAAATAAAAATAAAACTAGTTGTAGTTTTTTCGTCTGTAAAATCTAAAATCGAAATGATTTATTTCTTTTTTCCATTAAAAAAAATCCAAAATAACGTGTTGAAGCTATTTTCGTTTGGAAAAAGAATATAATCAAAATGCTTCGTAGTTTCTTCATTGCAAATAATTAATAAAAAAATTTAATTCTAAATGGTTTGAAAAAATCAAGAATTGGAATGGTTCATCGCTTTTTAGTCAATAAATTATATTGCAAATGGTTTGTTGTTTTTATTGAAAAAATTGAAATCGCATTGATTTTTTTATCTACGTTTAATTAAAAATCAGAATTATTTTTTTGTTTGAGAGAAATCAAAAATCATAACGGTTTACCGGTTTTTGATCAAAACAATTAAAATCAAAATGGTTCGTCATTAAAATCAAGATGGTTATCCTTGTTTAAAAAAAATCAAAAATCATAATGATTCATCGTTTTTTAATCAAAAAAATTAAAATCGAAATGCTTCATTATAATGGTTCATTTTTTATTAAACAACGATAAAAAAATTTACGAACCACTCCAATATTGTTTTTTGGATCAAATAAACGATGAACCATTTCGATAATTTTTTTGTACAAAAAATGATGAACCATTATAATTTTTAATTTTTAAACAACGATAACCATCTTGTATTAAAATTTCTTTTATAAAAAAAATGACGAACCATTTTGATTTTAATTTTTTTGATCAAAAAACGGTAAACCATTATAATTTTTGATTTTTTTTCAAACAAAAGAACCATTCTGATTTTTAATTAAACATAGATAAAAAATCAATACAAATTCAAATTTTTCAATAAAAACAACAAACCATTTGGAATTTAATGACTAAAAAGCAATGAACCATTCCAATTCTTGTTTTTTTCAAATCATTTAGAATTAAAAAATTTTATTAAGTATTTGCATTGAAGAAACTTCGAAACATTTTTATTATATTCTTTTTCCAAACGAAAAAAACTTCAACACGTTTTGTTATTTTGAAATTTTTTGAACGGAGAAAAGAAATAAATCATTTCGATTTTAGATTTTCTGAACGAAAAAACTACAACTAGTTTTTATTTTTAATTTTCTTAAATGAAAAAAATAATTTTAAAAAAAATAAACTAGGTTTATCATATAATAATCTTAAATAAATAATTATAGTAATATATAAAAAAACTAACATTAATAATAACAATAAACATACAAATAAAAATTAATGATAAACAAAAGAAATAAAAACAAAATGTTATATTTGGATAATTAATTATAAAAAAGAAAGAAATGATAAATATATATGAAAAGTATTAAAATTTCATAAATGGTCCCTGAAAGTTTGAAAATTACATAAATGGTCCTTGAAAGTCAAAAAGACAAAAATGCCCCTGAAACTAACGGCTCAAGTTAACGGCCGTTAGTTTCAGGGACCAAAATGTTGCAACTTTTCGATTTTAGGGACTGCTGGTGTAATAAAATTCTTTCAGGGACGAAAACCGTAATTTCATATAAACCACAGGGACCATTTATGTAATTTAGTCTTATATTTATATTATATAATAATAAATATTTTATTTGTTTGTACACATGTGTATAATTGTTAGTCAAATTTATAATTGTTTTGTTCATGATAACATTCAGTTACATTTGGTTTGAATTCCTCTATAGTTTACTTGTGATCCCGAAAAAAAGTTTTGCTGTTTAATCAACCATTTGTCGTAAACGGTTTTCCCTGCCTACCCGAAGAGGATCCCCGTTAAGCCCCACGGTTTTTAAGTGCTGACGGGATAACCAATCCCCGTCGTGAACCCACCCGGTTGTCATCCCTTTAACGCTTTTGTTCAAAATACCTTGTCAGATTATGGAAGGTGTTTTTCGATGACAAGGAAAGACCAAACCGTTATATTCTAGCAAAGGAAATGATAAGCCGTCCAGATTCAGAAGATATTGAGGTTAGTACATTGATGATTTAGTGTCGGTTTTACGGTTATGATTGTAAACGGAAAACGGATTATGGTTGTTTGCAGATTATATTTGCAGAAGATGGAGATGATTCGGAGCAGGGTCCATCGTTGATTAGTCAAGCGGTAGGAATTTTCAAATCACTGAACAGATTCATGAAAGTTATCTCCAAATGAAATACTCAAATCGTTTGCGAGTAACATTTGGCGAATGTTTCTTAATTTGTTTATAAACAACGGCTCTCGCCTTCTGTTTTCAGAAAGGATCCGGAAAACAGCGCGTAATGTGCCGATGTTTTTTCGAACATACATTCGACTAAAAGTTCATGTGTAGCATCGATCATGTCACAATAGTAACTATGATTTTTTGATGATCATTTGATAACTGTGTTATCTATCATCATGTTGAACTATTTGATACAGCTTGTTGATTTAGCGATGGGTTAAATGCAGAAAATAACAACTTTTTTGGTTTTTTATAAAAATCCTTTTACTGTTTTATCATTATAAATAAGTATATATTTTAGTAAAGGGTTTATTATGAAAAAAACAACCTAACATATTTTGTTTCCATGGTTTTTTATTTTCGTCTTTCAATATTATTTTTTTCAAGAAAAATCCTGAAGTTACTTTTTTATATCTTGTTTTATCAAATTTGACTATTAGAGTCTGATTATAATTGGTAAACCGGGTTTTTTTAAATACTGAAAAATCAGGTTTTAATAATTAAATTTCACTAAACAAAAAAAAAAATTAACTTAATGACTTTTCCTTAGAAAAATAACATAAAGGTTTGAAAACACAAAAAACGTGAAATGTTAGTTTTTTTCTATGATAAACCATATTTATAACAACATGACTTTAGAAAACAAGTGAAAAATCTCTAGTTTTACTTGCACTTTATCATTTATATAATGTTTCTTACAAAATACAAACTCAAAAGGCTTCAATTTTGTTTCATTGTTTGTCAAATAATTTATTATGTTATATAAGCAGATAAAAAATTGTAAAAGTAGACACCCATCAACAATGATGAATGAAATCATCTTTTTATGTCTTTGGGTGTATAGAAGATAATTTTGATTTTTGACCACATTTGCTAAAAAGTAGGTTATTTGAGATATATTTTTTCTCCGAGCTAAATGGGTAAATTTAAGCATTTACTGTGAAAAAAACCAATATGTTTTCATATTTTTTGCGTTTTCGTCACTCCATATTTTTTTTTTTTCCATAAAAGTACTCAAATTAATTTTTTTTCCCTTTTGATTTAATGAAATTTGGCTATTAGAACCGATTTTTCAGTTTTTAAAAACCCTATTTACCAATTATAATCAGGAGCAAGGCCTTCTCTTGAATAATCACGGGTTCCATAGTTGTGAAAGGCTCAAGGCACACTGAGGACCAAGGGGTCCTTGGGCCTAGGCGTGAGGCGCAAGCGCGGACCTCATGAATGCAAGGCGCATATATTTAAAAAATGTAATGTGTATATATGATGTCTAAACAACATAAATAGCATAAAAACATTTATAATATCAAACAAATCTATGTTCCATACATAAAGTAGTAAGAGTATTTCAATTCTAGTGTACAAAAATTAATAAACATCAAGCAATGTCGTAAGTTACTGACCATCTCGCAATCCATACATCACCTATCGACATAAATAATAATTTCAGGAATAACACATGAAGAACTTAAAGCATGGAGATAGGATTATCATGGACTAGACATGAGATTATGAGAAAATCACGCATAGTTTCAGAGCAATGGAGAATTAACACACACCAAGGTTGATATTCAATCTTCTTAACCTAGAACATAACTTGAAGAAGGAGATGACTTACATTGCTTGAAGAATGAGGACTCGTAAACAACTTGCAGAGAGAATAGTTTTTTGGAGAAGAAACCTTGAAACCCTAATGTAGTTAGCAATTGATGGAAAATATTTCGAGTAGCAGAAAGTTCAGAGCTCAATTTGGTGAAAAGTGAGATTAACTACTCTGTTATTCGTCACCAGAATGCGTCGGGACGCAGCTGCGAGCACATGTGTGCGCTGGTAGGGGCGCCTGGGGCAAAGTGTGGGGCGCACCACTTCACTGGCCTTGCTGTTGCCGCCCACAAGGTGTTTTTCGCAATTCTCTTTGACCCCTAATTTGCTTCCCAACTTAGATTTTGCTATAAACATTTGAGTGTTACAAAAAGCTTATTCTATTCGTGTCGTTATCTTTATTACATGTTTGATAATTCTCGAACTCCAGGACCCCACACCCCAACTTAATCTATAGGCGTGGATGAGACGATTCAGAGTTATAAACACGATTATATGATCCAGGAATACTTCCAATACATAGTACCCTAAAGAAAATAAAACTACTTAAAATAACTAAGAAAAAAAATCACACTTTCGCGGGGAAAACAATTGCACTTAGCAAGTGCAATAACCTTTTAAACCCCTTGGTAGTCCGAGTGGATGAGTTATAGTCTGGTGAGGTTTTATATGAAACATACCCACAAAGTTCTTTGCATTGTCTTCCACGTAGCGCTAAGTTTAATGTCTTCAGCCAGACATGCAACTCTTTATCAATCAATTTACACCTTCTAAGGGGGCGTTTGGTTCACAGAATGTTCTCAGAAGGAATGATATCTCTCAAAAGAATGGAAGCTGAAAGGGATGGAATGGAACTAAATTTCAATCCATGTTGTTTGATTGGCAGGAATGGAATAGAATAAAATTAAGCTTCATTTGTTGTTATTTTTCTATTTAGTTTGTAAAGTGGAATGAGATGGGTGAGTGTATGGTAGGTGGGATAAGATTGGGTGGAGTAAGGTAGGGTTGGTGGGGTAGGTAGGATAGGTATGGTTAGGGAAGGTACGGAAGGTAAGAAAATGTAAGGTAGTATGTGTTGGGGGTATGATTAGGTAGGGTAAGATGGGTTGGGTAGGGTAGGGTGGGATAGGATTGGGATGAGAATAGGGTACGTTGGGGTAGGGTAGGCTTAGGCAGGTGGGGTGTAGGGTAAGGTGGGTGGGGATACGGTAGGTGAGGATATGATTGGATTGGAGTGGGGTGGGATATGGTTAGGTAGTAGGGTAAGGTGAGATATGGTTAGGTAGGTTGGTGGGTGGTGGGTGTTGTATAGTCGGTATGGTAGGTAGTGTCGACAGAAAAAAATGTATTATGGGAATGTAATCTCAAATCTTTGTCTATTAGGTAAGAAAATAGATTTCAATGGTGGAGGGAAAATTTTAAGCCATAAGGAATTCTTTTCTTTTCCTTTAGCCAACCAAACATACAAGTGCACCTTTACTATAGCTTCGCATTGACAACCTTGATCGGATGTGTAGGATAGGTGGGAGGAATAGAAATTGATTCCGATTCCACAGAATTCTTCAGGATTATGTGAAACAAACAGACCCTATGATTATGCTCTCAGATGATAAGACGTCACCCGTTGCCCATTGAACATATAACTTATGTCTATGTCTATTGACTTTAAATGGCGTGAAAAGATATTTTGCATGCATGTGGAGGTCATTTCAGTGCGAAATAAGACAGGCCATCGAATCCTACGATGTGGATTTTGTGGCCTACTACTTTTAAAAATGCATACGAATTTGTTAAATCGTGTCTACAATGTCAACATAGAGGAGGTATTTCTAAACAAGACCAAATGCCCATAACACCTATTCTTATTGTAGACGTTTTTGATGTAACGGGCATAGATTTAACGGGACCATTTCCTAAGTCATACGGTTTCAAATATATATTAGTGGCAGTTGATCATGTCTTTAAGTGTGTGGAAGCAGAAGTTATAAGGACCAATGATCATAAGGTGGTTTGTCAATTTGTTAAAAGGAAAATCTTTTCAACCTATGGAATTCTTAGAGCAATAATTAGCGATGGGGTTTCACATTTCATGAACATGCATTTTAGCAAACTCCTTAGACATTATGGAGTCACACACAAAATTGTGACACCATATCCTCCACAAACTAGTGGACAGGTGGAGGTATCCAATAGAGAATTCAAACGAATTATAGAAAAAATTATTTATCCTCCGGGAGAATTTCATATATGTCCTTGTAAACTTGTCTTATTACGTATATGTCCTTATAAACTTCCTTATTACATATACATCCTTCGAAACTTTTAAAACTCACTAATATATCCAAATATCTAATTTTTAATTATTAAATCCTTTAGAGGATATCAAATATCATTTTTTTTAATTTATTTATTTGTAAATTCCCAAATTACCCTTTTCCCACAAAACAAGGATTGCATATATATACTTTTAAATATTTCTTATTATGCATATATCCTTAAACTTCCTCTTTTGTGCTCAAAAAATACACTAAATCTACAAAAAAAAAAAAAACTGCATTAAATTTGCATAAAAAAACTGCACTAAATAAAGATAAAAACTGCACTATTTTTGCATAAAAACTGCACTAAAATTACATAAAAACTACACTAAAATGTATAAAAACTGCACTAAAAGTGTATTAAAAAATCGCACAAATTTCAATTTAAAAAACTGCAAAAAAATATTGCACGAATTAAACATTTTAATTAAAATACATATTCAAAGGTAATTATTCAATTAAAAAACTAAAACTATATGGTCTTGGTTGATTTCTTCTTCAAACTCAAGTGACCAAGAAACATTTTGTCACAGTTTAATTAGTATAAGCTAATTTTCTTAATTCAATAGACAAAGTTTCAATTTTTTGTTCAACGGTCGATACGGTTAAAATAAATACCGGAAATATTAAGTTCCTTGAAACCGCATCTCGCATAGAAAGAAGGTTAAGCAAGTTATTTTTGGTGAAACCGCATCTCGCATAGAACGACCTAGTAAAAAAATTCCCAAGATTTTTCGAAACCGATGTGTGAATCCATTGAATAAACATAAAAGATCTTACTTTTCAAAAGAACCGAAGAAGAATAATAATAGAGAAGAAGAGATGGCAACATCTTACCGGTGGTTGGTTGGAGTCTGCAAAACCGAGTGTGGAGTCACAATCGAAAATGACGATGATAATGAACGAAAATCACAATCTACAAAAACCGAGCGTGGACTCATTGATTTTGTGCTTCATGGGGGAGTCATCGGTGAAGGATGTAGAAGAACCATGTGTGTCAAGCACCGAGTGACGAGTGTGAAGGGACGGAAGAGTTCATGTGAATGTAAAGAAGATGACTTTTCAATTAATATTAAGGGTAGTTTAGGAATCTTTAATAAATAAATTAAAAAATAATTTTTATATATTTTTTAAATACTTTAATAAATATAAATTAGATATTTGGATATATTAGTGATTTTTAAAGATTTAGAATGATATATATGTAATAAGGAAGTTTGTAAGGATATATACGTAATTAGAAAGGTTTACAAGGATATATATGAAATTCTTCCTTATCCTAATTGGGTAACCAAATCTTGTTATGAGATAATTAAAAGAAAATGTGTTAGTTATGACTGATCAATTCGTTTGTGTGTGTGTATGTATGTATATATGTATATGTATGTATGTATGTATGTATGTGTGTGTGTGTGTATTGCTTTACCAACGAAATCAACTTGATAAGATAGGATAACTTTCCATTCAAAGCGGTTGAAGTCGCCACTATCTTAACAGTGACATTACCTTAACATCACTAAAGTTGTTAGGATTACAATCTTCACAAGCAACGGTCTTACATTAAAAACACCAAAGCTGTTAAGATAGTAGTTTTCTCATGATGCAAGGTACCCGAAGCCTACAGTCAAAAACACAAAATGATAGGAGTAGATTAAGAGGTTATCCCTAATTTATCTTAATGCAACCAATCATTCTCACTATCCTACTACTAAAAGCATTTCATTTGACCATTTTGTCGCAGATTATTATCAAAAGGGGTAACCAACTTATCTTTCCTCATCATTTAAGGTAACCACCAGGTTTATTTACAATAGAAAAATGGATCGAACTTTCTTTTCTTTTTTTTTTTTTTTTTATCATTCATGGTCATCAAGTTTATTTACAGTAAAAAAGAATGAACTTTCATTTTTATCATTTTTGACCAATCTGTTTTCAGTCATTTAAGGTAACCAACTTTCATTTTTTTTATCATTTATAGTAAGAATTGGCAAAACAAACAGCTTAATCCTCTTTTTGGCCTTTCCAATCACTTTTGGGGACCTGGATATAAACTTATAAGAGGGTCCTATTTATAGACACACACATACATACTTTTTGATCTGTCTCCGGCCATAAGCAAAAGAAAAATCATTGTTTCTTCGTCTTTCCATTGAGGCCTTATGAACGAACCTATGGAATTTGGGACCCTGGGGCGCTTGGGTGGTCACCTCTTAGGGGCACCCTTAGGGCTGGCCTTGTAAAATAATTTTATTTGCCTTAAATGATAAATAGAAAAAAGTTGGTTACTATTTTCGAAAATTAGCCCTTTTGTTGCCTATGGTTCTGACAAGACAAATTGCTTTGCAAGTTTACCCTTATTAAGTTCATCAAATTGAGTGGCTTCAATTTGTTGTGAAGTAATGACAAACAGCTAATTCACTTTCTTGCAAATGGATGACAAAATCTGTGTGCAAAAAGTGGTATTTCATGTGTATATATAGAAGGATATGTCATCCATGCATGCATAGTGGGTTTAGTAAAATCAAGAAGTTACCAAGTCCTATGCAATAAAATTTCCGGTCCAAAAGAAAGCCCACGTCGCGGCTTCTGCTAGTGCATACCGTTTTATGCGCCTTGGTCAAAAAATGGTTGCAGAAGATTCTTGCAAGTAAGTTCATCCCATTCCAACGCATCCCACCAAGTTATGCTTCCCTTAATGTGCTTAAGAGAGCATGGCAAGTAGCTGATAGAGAATGGAAGAGCCTTCAACTTCTCACAATCCCATATCTCAACTGTTTCGAGGGAATCACAAATCAAAACCCCTCTTGTGATGTATTTAAATTCTGGTAATGTGGACAAGGACAGGCGACGGAGTTTTGGAAGTAAGACTGTTGAAAAGGTTGCAACATTGCCTCCAGTTTTCTCTTCTACCATCTCTTCAATCAATCTTGAGGTCCATACTTCAATCTCTTCAAGGTTCTGGAAGTTTTGTAGCATACCATATGAAAACAAATATTTCATGCTATTGCAGCTATGGATCTGAAGACTCTTCAGTTTTTTGAACATTTGACTTGAAGTGATACCATTTGAAATGGCCGTCAACCTGGGCAATTTTCGCAGGACCAGTAGCTCAAGACTTGGAAAACTGTTAACTGTCGCTGTGATAAACTCCATGCCATTGCAGTTTGAGAGGTAACATTGTCTCAGATTTTCAAAGTTGGTCGTGTCAGAGAGTTTTGATAAAAAGGTAATATCATGACAACTGTGCAACGCCAACTGCTGGATGTTATTTGGAAGCTCAATCACAGTGTCTTCGCAAACGAGGTTAGAACCTTGAATTTCAATACTACGCGTTCCCTTGGAAATGGGTAGAAAAATGGATAGCTGGCCTATACCAAGATGGTAACTTTCCAAAACTTGCCAGTGCTTAGATTTCACATAGTCTATGAAACTGGTTTGGTTCTCAAAGGAAATACCGAGACTGGTTAATCTTGACAAGCTTAATATTTCATTAAACTCACCTCCATCACATACGCCTCTAATTGATGACCATCTCCATTTGCTTTTAAACATCGACAAGTTCTCTAGATAAGAAAGCTTTTGGATAACACCAGATGGGAATGCCTGCAGCTTTTCAGTGCATGATAAATCTAAACGCTTCAGATTGTTCAACTTGTCTATATCATGTGGTAGCTTCCTTAAAAAACTATGTGACAGGTCCAACACCCTCAGCTCCTTCAACATAGTCAATGAAGGAAGCTCCCGCAATGCACTGAACTTTAAAAGGAGTGCACGGAGGTTACGTAAACTTGAAACAGACTCTGGTAATGACTTCATGCTGGTATTAGAGAGGTCAAGTACTTTAAGATTCGGCATCTGCATAAAGAATGAATCGGGAATGTTTTCAGAAAGAGGATTCCTTTGAAGGAGCAAAGTAGATAGTTTTTGGCTGTTGGGATAATCAGGTAGAATACTAATATTGTTATCCATTAAGGAGACCCATTCAACATTTTCAATCAATTCCCTTGACATTTGGTTTAGTTTCATTCCAGCCTTATTTATCAATCTCTGATCCTCCCTGGCGATCCTGATAGCCATATCCCTTACCAAGTCATGCATCTTGACATAATCTGATCCGATGTCCTCCAGCAAGCAAGCATCTTTAAGCCTTTCCAGCACTGTGTACCCCTTGTTGATTTCTTTTTCTCGATCTCCCACCTCAGTAATCAATTCTTCTGCCATCCAGTACTCAATGAGTTCTGCAGCATCAATTTTGCAATCCTCAGCATACAACGCACAATAAAGAAAACATGCTTGGATATGATCATCTTTTAAGTGAAGATAGCTAAACTTCAGCCGTGCAAACACATCGTCTTCCATACCTACAATTTCGGCCCTTGAACTTTCTAATTCTTCCAGTGCATTCTTCCAGAGTCTTTTATCATCAATTTTCCTCATGGCTCGTCCCACCGTGATGATTGCAAGTGGCAATCCCCCACAATTTTCACACACTGCCTTTGCAATAGGTTCTATCTCATCACTATGAATTGGACCTGATTTGCTAGTGAATAAATCCCATGCTTCGTTTTTCGACAAGAGCTCTACTTTGATCTCACTTTGAGTTTCCATTCCACGACAAACTTCCATAAGGCGAGTTACAAATACAAACTTGCAACCATTATCTGTATTTGGCTGCGGGATACCCACCTCTTCCAAGGAAAACTTCTGCCACATGTCATCTAAGATGAGAACAAACTTTTTTCCTTGCAAATGCTCAAGCAGCCTTGTCGATCTCCATATCACATTTTCGTTTTCTAGGAGTTCCAAATTTGTAGCATTTGCAATATCTAATTGCAATTTCTCGACATTTAAAGTTTTTGAAACATTCACCCAAATGACCTTATCAAAGGTCTTACAATCAACTAGCTGGTTATAAATATGTATCATAATAGATGTCTTGCCTATGCCTCCCATTCCATAAACACCAATCTTAAACATATTTACATCGGCCAATAGATTCCAAATCATCTTTGAAACTCTGTTTGAAGTTTTATCACCCACCAATCCCGTAGTTGGTAGAATTCTTCCGATATTTGGAAAACAATCAACAAATAGTCCATTTAAGAATACTCCTTTAGCATTAAGGACCCCTATATCATTAATTCTCTTTACCATCAATTTACCTAATCTGTAACGTGAAAGATAATTAGGGAAACATCCTTTCATACATCTCTCAATTTTAGTTTGAATATGGTTAACCTCAGCTACAAGCTTCTCAACGTTCTTAAGCCACATCTGTATCTCACTTCTGAGCTTCTTTCTTTGGTTCACCAAACCAGCACTTATTTCTGCTTTTAAATCATTTTCTTTACTACGTAGCTCTTCCATTTCACAACGCAATGTTTTAACTCTTTCTTCAAAATTTCTTGAATAAAAGCAACATGCCTCAAGAGGTGTCCATAACAAGGAAATAGCGGTCAAGCCACTTGAAACGATGTCCATGCTCCCTAGAAGATAGAAAGCATGAGCAAAAACATATAATCAGAGACTCTAGCAGACTATGGTTGCAGGGTATACTCAATATGCTTACACATAGCAAGAAAAAGGGTCCAAGGGATATCACAATTCATGGGAAAATGGATTCTGACTTCTGAATGGTCACTTAAGGTTGAAAACTATTTTCAAAGTGTGCGTGTGCTACTACGTTGGTCACAGGGGAACCCCAAGTTCTTTCTAACCTTCGACTCTATAAATAAACTTGGTTGGCTTGCTTGCTTGTTTAGGTTGCCCCCTCTTTGAATGTGTACAATTCGAGCAATCAAATGGCTAGCCAGGCCGAGGAACCACAATGAACGGGACGACAGAAGTTCCAGAAGAATATGACCAGAGAGATATGTTCTTCTTTGTGCATGCAGGTGGATTATATATATATGCTTGTGATGTGCAGTGCATCTAGATTCTAGAACCATTAAAAAATTATTCTACTTTCTTTTATATATGCAACAAGTTAGCTTTTTTCTAACAAATGGCAAAACAAATCAATCAACTTTTTCATTGACAAATATGTTTTTAAAAACACTATGGAAAGTAGACTTCCTTTTTTAATCCCCTATGATGCTTTTTCACTCCCTTTTTCAAAGTGTACACAGTATTATATAGTGGAATCACCTCAGTCTATTAAGTCACAAAACACCTATGGCCAACAAGAGATTAAGCTAAAGCCAACCATGTTTGTTAAAAAGTAGCTTTTAGCTGGACCTTTAATTATTACATTTGTGTTTGTCAGCGTAGCTAGAGCTGAACTTTAAGTGTAAAGTAACATAAAATGACAAGTTAATAATAATGCTAAGTTAATATATACTTTTATTATCTCATAAGAGTATATTTGTAATTTATTTAGCATAAGCTCAAGCTACTTGAATTATCTTTTTGTTTTAATAGCTTATATTTTCTATAAGCTCTAAGAAACCATAAGCTCAAGCTCTCATAAGTTAAGTTGCATGCCAAATACTTAGACGACTCATTACAAATTTGTAGTGAATGTGTCCAAGGAAATAGACAAACTCTATACCACGAAAGTACTCCAGGTTTCACTTTAAATGCCATATGAATCTGAACAATTCATCAAAAATTATTTGATCGAAAGCAGAACACGAAAGTTAAAATACTCTGGTTTTTAAATCAGCAACAAATATATTATATATGAAGTATCTGATGCAAAAGTGTACGGATTCCATTGATGGAGATAATCAAGGGCATGATTTGTAGTATAACTTGAAATTAGCAATCAACTCAACAACAAGTGATGAAATAGAAAGTGATTAGTATGAAGAATGAATCTATTGATGATGAAAAACTGAAAAGCAATAAGCAAACATAACTTGATGTGAACATATTTTTCGGGATTCAGATTTGGTATGAGATTCAAACATAAAAATAGAAAGATGAAGATCGTTAGTTACCGTGAAGTTTGAGGCAGTTTGTTTCGACTTTCGAATGATCAAGATCGGCAAGAGAGAGAGAGAGTAATCAGTTGACTTTCCGGCGACCGCTCCGGTCAAAAGTAAACCATTTTAATGTTTTCCTTTTCAGCTACCAAATCCAAATAATTTCAATTTTCAGAGTTCAGACTGCATTTTCCTATCAATTAAAATTCGTTTGATTGACTGTGACGTCATTGCCACCAACCTCAATTCATACCTTTTACATTTTTGTTCGGCATGATTCGGCTAATTTATAGTACGATTCTCGGTTATCCATTTGAACATTATTAGGTTTAATAGATGAAAATTTTCAAAATATCATTTTTCATGCTTTTTTTTTCTTACTGATCTGTTATCAAACCTTATATTTTTTTTACAATACTCCATTTCTTTCTCTTACTTTTCAATCAATATCCTATTTTTCTTATTTTATAATTACCATTATTATTTTTCTTAAAACTAAAACTTAATCATCAAAACAAGTTTTCACTTTTTATAGATCACTTGTTTTTTTTCTTCTGAAAACTAAAACTTGAAAACCTGAAATTGAAAAATGACTAGTTTTGGTTAACTAAACGCAATTAACTCTTGTGTTTTTTTTTCCGTCCTGATCACACGTATTTTTCATTGTAAAAGTTTATAAAAATCCATAAAACCAAAGATTAGTACAAAATCGAACAAAGGCAAAACAAAAACGATACTAGTGGACCGTTTGGTTCGCTGTAATCTGATGGAATCTGGTGGAAAAGGAATGAATTTTCCATTCTGATGGGTTGTTTGGTAGTCCAAAGGAATGGAATGACCATTCCACATTTTAAAAAAAAATCCTCCCTTTTGATGGAATGACCATTCCATAGCAAAATGGAAGGAATTTAAATTTCATTCCTTCAAAGCAATCCTTTTAACAATAGGTCTTCTCATTCTTAACAAACTATAGTATTTGGATTCGCACAGATTCCATTCCTTCCAGAATTCCATTCCTTTGACAGATTCCATTCCATTCCGTCAGATTCCAGCGAACCAAACGCCCCCTAGGAGTCTAAGTAAACCGAGCTACTCAAGCTCGACTCGTTAAAGGCTCCAAAAAAAGCTTTTTTTTATGTATATACTAGCTCTTAATTTCTTGATTTCAACTATAACATGTATTATTAGGGGTCATTCTATACACATACCCTCTCTTGCTAATTACACATCCCCTCTAATTACCTTTTTAATTACTTTAATCATTATATAATTATTAGTTAATTTGACTATTAATCATTAAATAACTAGCACATGATTATCGATTAATTTAATTATATAATAATTATTTAATTTATAAACATTAATCATTTAATCATTACTAATCAACGATTGTTAATGAATTATATAAAATAAATTACACAAATGGTTCTTGTACTTTATTTTATATTACGATTTACTTATTAAATTTTATCTACTTTTTTTATTTGAAAACTTTAAAAAAAAAGTATTTTTTTTCTTTTTATCGTTTGAAAACTATAACCAAAAGATAATTTAATGATTTCATCAAGAGAAAATTACTGATTTGGTCCCTGTGGTTTGTCCATTGTTGCTGGTTTGGTCCTTTAAGATCAAAAATTACTCCGTTGGTCCTTATGATTGTATTTTTGTTTCATGGAAGGTCCTTTTGAGAAACGGCCGTTAAGTATCAACGTTAGTGAATGGGCATTTTAGTCTTTTACCTACTCTCTCTCCTCACCGGTCTCCGTCTTTCACATTTAGTCCACCATATACACGGTTTAATTTACAGAGTGATTTCCCTCCACCCACCTCTGTTACACTTCGTCTCCCTCTTCAAACCTTCATGCATAGGAACCCTAAATCAGAAAATGGTGTTAACATTATGTCAGGTCAGAGAAAATGACGTAAGTAATGCTGATCTTCTTGCAGTTTATGGTAAGTATCTATTTGATCGGTGTCTTTCTTTGCATTATAATCGAAGTTCCTGTTGAACATTCATTGATGGAATATATGTTCTCTTTATTTTGTAGAATCAAACCCTAACTATTTCTCATTCAAGATACACCATGGTGGTGTTTTTACTTACCAACGCCCTCGAAGGTATATCAATAGCAGAATTAGTTATGTTGATTTCATAGACATAGAATGTACCTTCAATGGCTTCAATTCATTCTCCTCCGGCTGTAACAGCTGATTAGAAGCTACTATCGGCGGCGGCGGCGACCAAGTAGTGGTAGCATTTTTTTAGATCGGATGAACAAGTGAGTCGACTCGGACACTCTGAAAACGGATCGGCGGCGTAGAGTGTGAAATCTGAGCTCGGCTGCCATGTCGAACTCTCAGTCGTGGAGTCAATCAAACTCTCCATCCACTCATCAGTATCGAACTCCCCCATCGAACCAGACGCCGCCATAAACTCAGCAAACCTAAAACCTGGCTGAAGGTGGTGGTGGTGGTGGTCTAGGTTTGGGAACTGAAATCCAGCCGTCTCTTCACCTCCAGTGACATCCGGCGCTCCTCCTTCAAACGGATCGGAAAATCCGTAGGGAAGAGTAGGAGATTGGTGACCGGTGGAGTTCCAAAAAGGATTTACATTTACATTGACATTGACTAATGGCTGCTGGTGTTGCTGTTGTTGATGAAGTTGCTGTTCTTGTTGTTGTTTCTGTTGGATAAATTGTTGAGCTATGGCCATTAAGTTTCCGCTATCGGTGCACATATATACCAAAATATTATTCTATGTCCATTGAGGAGAGAGAGTAGGTAAAAGACTAAAATGCCCATTCACTAACATTGATACTTAACGGCCGTTTCTCAAAAGGACCTTCCATGAAACAAAAATACAATCATAAGGACCAACGGAGTAATTTTTGATCTTAAAGGACCAAACCAGCAACAATGGACAAACCACAGGGACCAAATCAGTAATTTTCTCTTTCATCAATTACATAATACCCCTTGATAAAAATAAATTTGTACAAATTATCATTCCAACGGTACATGCACATTACATCAGTATTATATACTTGTTTATAGGCAAGTAACCGATCTTTTTACAAATCTTCTCATCTTTTTTTTTTTTGCTTTCTTATGGAACGTCAGTTATACCCACAAACAATCGGCATTGAATGACCTCATGCAGATCAACTTTTATAAAATGATTTTCATTTACATATGCGATTGTGATGGATTCATTTTCAGAACGTGGGATTAATCAAAGAAGAAAATACACTTGCTGCTTTTATCGCCAAGAAGATAATGAAGGTCTCTGGCACGGGGTTGTGTATAGAGGTTTTCTTCGAGATGGTTCTGTGGTTGCTGTGAAGAATTGATTCCGGAGAAATCGGTTGAATGTCCATACAAAATCCGACTACTCCCCAAGAAAAAAACGACCGTCTATTTTCCCAATGCTAAAGTCGACGTGTGTTCTCGGAAACGATGATGGGTTATCTCATATGGCTTCAGTCTCGTTTCATTATAATCCATCTGATCTATGATTTCTGAGCTTAATCCTAATAATGAACTTGAACCAGCCATGATTGACGATTCCTTTCTCAACACCAACACCATTATTGACTCTGCTTCTACTTCTTTTTTGTTGACGATCTACAGGCCATTCCAGGATATGCGATTTACCCTCCGCCAAGAAGATAATGAAGGTGGTGGGTACGTGGTTGTGTATAGAGGTATTCTTTGAGATGGTTCCGTGGTTGCTGTGAAGAATTGATTCTGGAGAAATCGGTTGAATGTCCAAACAAAATCTGACTACTCCCCAAGAAAAAACGACTGTCTATTTTCCCAATGCTAAAGTCGACGTGTGTTCTCGGAAACGATGATGGGTTATCTCATATGGCTTCAGTCTCCTTTCATTATAATCCATCTGATCTATGATTTCTGAGCTTAATCCCAATACTGAACTTGAACCAGCCATGATTGACGACTCCTTTCTCAACACCAACACTGCTGTTGACTCTGCTTCTGCTTCTTTTTTGTTGACGATCTACAGGCCATTCCAGGAAATGCGATTTACCCTCCGCCAAGAAGATAATGAAGGTCTTTGGTACGGGTTGTGTATAGAGGTATTCTTCGAGATGGTTTGTGTATAGAGGTATTCTTCGAGATGGTTCTGTGGTTGCTATGAAGAATTGATTCTGGAGAAATCGGTTGAAGGTCCAAACAAAATCCGACTACTCCCCAAGAAAAAACGACCGTCTATTTTCCCGATGCTTAAGTCGACGATCGCCTATGGACATTCGACCATCACACCTGGATCTGAGTTCGATTATGTTTCCGGTCCAAGACCTAAGTTCGATAAGATTTCCAGATCTAAGTTTGATATGATTTTGGTTAGGCTTCTAGATAGTAAAAATTATTAATATGGTCTCTTTATTGTTCAGGTAATGGTTCGTTGTGTGTGTGTCTGTGTGTGTTTGTGTAAATTGATTAAGCTTCTTCCAGTACCGATATCTGTGTTTGTGTGTTCTTCGTGGTGGTTGTGATAGGAATGGTTCCACGTGGTGGTGGTGTTGGTCGAAGTGGGTGGTGACAGTTGGAACGGTTCCAAATTTGTATGAAATTTCTAGATATGAATGCTTCTGGGTTTCATCATATAGATCTGTAATCGTTTGTCCGGCTTTATTTGTATATGTTTAATTTTGTGTTTCTAGTGTTTCGATGTTCAAAGTTTGTTTTTTTATTTGATTTAAGTTCCTTATATGGTGGTTATGGCAGACAAAGTGGGTGGTGGACCAGTGGTGGTTCGCCGGAGTAGACGATGGTGGCTGACCGGTGGAGGATGAAGTCTTCAAATTATGAACATTTTAAATTTTATAGTAGTAGTAATAATAATAATAATAATAATAATAATAATAATAATAATAATAATAATAATAATAATAATAATAGTTGTTTATTTAAAATCTAATTAATCTTAAAGAAATAAATAAATCATTGAGTAAATTACACAAATGGTCCCTGATATTGAAAATGACACAAATGCACTTGTGAGTTAACTAGCCTAACGATCAATTTAACGGCACGAACAATTAATGTGAAAGGTTTGCATTTTTGGTAACTTTGGTGTAAAAAAACTTTGAGGGATCAAAACCGTAATACCCCAAAATTTCAGGGACCATTTGTGTAATTTACTCTTATATTAATTAATATAAATCACGTCTCTCTCTTTTTTTTTTTAAATCTTATACTTATAAATTTATCAGATTTCATATATTAACTTATATTTGAAAATAAAAAATATATTATTATAAACAATTTACATTGCTAGAAAAAATCATTTAACACCTTTAAAATATACAAATATTACTTATATTTATTTTAGAGTAAATTACACAAATGGTCCCTGTGGTTTGGTGCTTTTTGCTCTTTTCGTCCCTCAAACTTTTTTTTTGCACCAATAGTCCCAAAATCCCAAACCTTTAACACAAATGGTATCTGCCGTCAATTAGGACCGTTAGGCCAGTTTAAGTCACAGGGCATTTCTGTCATTTTCATTCTCAGGGACCATTTGCGTAATTTACTTTTTTTTTATTTTTCTTTTTTATAAAATTTTAACATATTTTATATCTTATTATTATTATTGTAACTAAAAAAGAAAAATCTAATACCCAATTTTCAGTCCGTTTGCTTCTTCCCCAACACAGTCAAACAACATAGCAAATCCATTTTGCTTCTTCCCTTTCAAGACAACAACACAGTCAAACAACATAGCAAATCCATTCATTCAAGATTTCGTTAGAAACCCTAAACTAAGCCGAAACCTTAGCTATAAACTGAAAATTATAGATCTGAGTTTGGAAGCCCAGAAATTAAAAATCCAAATTTGAGTTTGAAAAAACCTGAAAATGGTTTGATCTATAATCTTGAGAGATCATCAAAGAGTCTTCAATATCATCAAACAACGAGATGGAGTTGAGTTCTTCAAAGGCGTGTTTGATGATAAATCTTCGAGACCTAAGGGATCATCGTCTTCACAAACCCATTTCAGACCTTGGAGTTTTGAAATGCTCTCTCTGTGGATGAGATTTTATTTGGTTGGATCCAGCTTCTCTTTTTTCGGTGAGATTACTTCGTTGCCTGAGCTACGGAGGTTAGCACCGACGGTGCGTAAGCGTAATTTGTAGGTTGTGGTGGCAAACCACCGCCACCTGCGTGGTGGAAGTCGATGAACTAAGTTTTGGTGGCATAAATGTCATTGACGAGGGGCTCACGGCGGTGGAAATTGCGATGGCAGCCACAAGCGGCGCAATGGAAGAGATCTCCTCCGCTGCAAATTGTTTATCCTCGCCTTTGTATCGGAGAGGTGGCGGCGGCGACGCTAGGGTTTGGGCCGCAGCCGTTGCCGTCAATTGAAAGGAAGAGAGGGACCGGTCAGAGAGAATACAAGCCAGAGCGAGATGGAGGTCAGGAGTGGTAGCTCGTGTTCACCGGCGAAGGAATGGCGGCGGCGGTCACCGGCCGGAGGGGTAGACATGGAGCAAAGGGTAGAGGCGAGAAGCAATGGATCGGTGGTGAATGGTTGCTCAGATGAAGAACTTCAATGATGAAATTGATATTTGATATGAATTTATTAATAATAATACTGATACAAAAAGAAAATGAAAAGATAATTAAATAAAAAAAATATAAAATAAAAGATAATTAGATAAAAAAATAATAATAGAAAATGACGAAAATGCCATTGTGACTTAACTAGCCTAACGGCCCTAATTGACGGCAGGGACCATTTATGTTAAAAGTTTGAGATTTTGGGACTATTGGTGCAAAAAAAAGTTTGAGAGACGAAAAAAGCAAAAAACACCAAACCACAGGGACCATTTGTGTAATTTACTCTTTATTTTATTATTATTCTGATAAACACGAAAATTTGTTTATTTTTTTTGTTGGTGCACCCATTTTGTTAATCTTAAGTGTGGTGTCAACACTTCTTTTTGCATTACAATGGTTTTAGACTTGCAGTTCGAATAAAATTGATGAATCATGAATCAACAACGAGGCCTTTTTTGTTTTTAATTAAGAACTTTTTAAAAGGGTTTGAAGTCTAAACTTCAACATTTAAAATAAATTAAGATTGTTTGTTTAATTTCAGAGTTAAAATATTGGAACTTCTGAATTTATCTCTCTCTTAACTAGGTTAATACTCATGTATTACATGGATTGATATAAAAAATTAGTTATACATTTAAAATTTATAAAGAGGTGAAATCCCTTAATACCTTTAATATTTTTTAAATTAAATACAATAAAACCAATAAAAAGATGATATAGACAAATCATTGACTCAATGATAAAAATGATGGTTTTAAGTCAATGTTTACTTCAATAAAAAGGTGAAGATGTGATTCAAAATATTTGAATTATGATTTATATATAGTATTTTTATGGTTCTTACATATGTGAGTTAATTCAGTTATTATTATTAACTAGTTTATGACCCACGTATTACGTGGATAATTTTAATTAAATTTATTTATATAAAACGTATATGAGTAAAAATAAAAATATTATAAAAGTAATAATTGTGTTTATTTTTTTATTATTTACAGATTAAAAAATAGAGTATATTTATCATTTTTAAAAATATTAAATTGTATTTATCTTTTATTTTTTATAAGTTGTAATTATCTTTTTGGTGAACGTAGAGGTGACACGTGACATTTGATGTTTTCATTTATTATACATAATAATAATAATAATTTACACAACTAATTCAAATTTTTATCATATTCACAATTAAAGTTTTATTAATTAAATTTTAAATCTTGTTAGCAAAATAATTAACAAAAATTTTTAACTTTATTTACTACTTCTACATTTAAATCCAAATTTTTATATTTGAATTTAACTATAATCATTAAAGATAATAATGACACATATTTATTTTAGGTAAATATTAATTTAATATTAATTCATGAAAAAATTAAAATCAAAATTTAATGTAATGTAATGTAATTAAGTTAAGGTAGTAAATTTGGAAAATGAATTAAAACAATGGCATAAGTATAATTATTGATTTTAATTAAGGGTATAAGAGACATTTCATAAATAATTATGAGTTGTCATTGATCTGGACCATTGATTTCTTTCCATCCAATGGTCCAGAAACTCCAAGTGGTTTTCTTATTATATATAGTATAGATTCAAAATTTTTGAATCTTCCTTTGTTTTATTTGTTGTTGTGCCATCATCAATCCATAGAAATCAACAAAATAATTATTTATATTTTTTAGTTTTATGAAGCATATTATTTTAAATTGTATAACTTTGTTAGAGACCTTAAATAAGACCATGTATAAGTTTTCTTATTGAAGATGCTTTAATTAATAATAAATTAGTTTTGAAGTTTCAGAAAATATTAGTACAAAATTTTAATAAAGAAAATACATTTGAAATTTGAATGATTATTTTTTGAAATGTGTCAAAATTTCATACTTAACATATAAATATTTGATAACAAAATGTTTTTCAAATTTATTGTATACTAAGACATTTAATTATTATTTTATAAATTTATTTATTCTTTCAGACATTTAAATTTGAAATTTATTATTTTATTGATCTTTTAAAAATTTTTATATTACTAACTGTTTAAAAATTAATTATTCTTTGGAACATTTAAACTTGAGTTTATTATCTTATAGATTGTAAAATAAAAATTATTTTAGCTTGTTAATTTGAAATTTTATTTAATTAGTATTAATTATAGTTTCAATTATTCTAGGAAACAAATATAATAAGTTTCAAAAGTTCAAATTAAATGAATTAAATGATATCCATGTTACTTAAAATAATGTAATTTTTATTTTTGAAAAAAGAGCAGGAAAATGAAAAAGTAGGGTATTAAGAGGATGACACGTGGCAAGAGTTGTTCTCAATTATTATAATATATAGATTTTAAGAGAAAAGCTTGGGTCTGAAAAAGAATTAAGAGGTTTTTTTTTTAATTTTTAATTTACAAACCCTTAAACTATTTATCATATTAATTATTATAATTATAATTATCTTTTTTTGAAGTGTCGATTAAAATATAAGTTCAGTTAATTCTAATTTAAAAAATATTTATCATATTAATTATTATAATTTTGATTTGTTTTTATAAATTAATTAATTATAATATATAATTAATTAGATATAATATCTTATAACAATATTATTCAGATGTTTCATATTACGAAACAAACAATCTTAAGATCACCTCTTAATTTTAGATTTCAGATCTTAAGACCAACTCTAAATTCCAGATGTGGTTTTTAAACTTCAGGCATTTAACATCTTAAAAAAACAAATAACACCTGAATGTTCTCATAGGAATTATTATGAAAAAAACCATGTTTTTACGGTTTAGTGAAATTTGGCTATTACAACCTGGTTTTTCAGTTTTTAAAAATCACAGTTTACTAATTATAACCGGACTCTAATAGTCAAATTTCACAAAAGTAAAAAAAAAAAAAAAAAAAACTAACTTTAGGACTTTTGTAGGAAAAAATAAAATCAAGTGACGAAAAATTAAAAACAAATATAATAAACTTGTTCTCATATTATCTTGTTAAATTGATACCTAAGACCATGTTCTTTTTTTTTTGGTGCATCGTATCATCAAGCGAACCATGTCTTGTAGTTCCATGTGTTGCATTCTAGATTTACTTGTCAAGTCAACAAATTGAATAGGTGTATTCTCGTCACCGAAAAATATGTCTACAAAGCTAATAATTCTTTATTGTCGTCGTCATCACCGAGCTCAAGCCAATAAAATCATTCACGAGCCAAACTCGAACATTACACACAAAGCTCGAAATGAACCGAGCTCGAGCATAATACTTTTAATCGAGCTGAGCTCGAAGACTCGACTCATTTACACTTTACAACCCAAAATGTCATTCAGTTTTATCTAATTAGTGATTAACCCTTTTCTCTTGTGAAGATTAAGAGGTGGTCATCAAATGATCAAGTTACCACACTACATATCACAAAGCAATAAACTTTTCTCCAAAAGATTCAAAACATACCGTTGTTCGATTTACAGAGTTCGGTTATTACCAAAGATTCCTCTTCATTAAGCTTCTATGTCAATAATCATCTTGATTTTGCAATGAATCAGCTACTCTTTCGTCGTCCCAGTATCGTAGAATGAATCTCTTATCTGGTACATATCCTTCATCTGTCAAATGTCTAAATAAAACTAATAAAACACCAAAAATCACCTCTGTTTGTGGGTGCATACGATCATCAACAACAAAGCTATGGACTTGTTTGTCCATTTCAATCCAACTCGTCCCTGTATCCTTCGATACCCCTATCTTCTTCATTGTTCGTATAGTTTCAGCTCTCTCTTTCCATCTTCCTTTTGAAGAATAAATGTTAGCCATCAAAATGTAAGCCACTGGGCTATCCGGTGCTGCGAGAGACAATTGGGTGGCTGCATACTTTCCTATATCTGAGTTTCCATGAAAGCTACAAGCACCTAACAATGCTTGCCAAAGTTGTATGTCAGGCTTTACGGGTAGTCCCTCGATATAACTTCTGGCTTCGTTCAGAAGCCCTGATCGACCTAACATGTCGACTATACAGGCATGGTGCTCTTTCCTTGGACAAATTTTATAGTCTTTCTCCATGGATTCTAAAAAAGACATGCCTTTCCTTACTAAACCTACGTGGCTACAAGCATGAAGCAACGAGAGGAAGGTAATGTCCGTTGGTTCTATACCTTCTTGTCTCATTTCTTCGTATAATTGAAGAGCTTTAAAAGCATTACCATGACGAGCAAAAGCTGCAATCATGGAGTTCCATGAGACTGAGTTTGTCTGTGGCATCAGTTCGAAAACTTTTATAGACTCTTGTAATTCACCACACTTGGAATACATGTTGATTAGCCCATTGTTGATGAATAGATTTGCACCAAAGCCCTTTTTAACGATTAAAGAATGGATTTGTTTACCAAACGCCAAGGAAGTTTCACCCCCAAAAACCGCTAAAACAGCAGAGACCATGTTTGGATCGATCTTGATTCCCTCTTTCACCATTCTTGTAAACACTTGAACGGCTTCTTCCTCACATCCATTTTGTGCTAAACCAGAAAGAATCACCGTCATAGAAACCTCGTCAAGAAACTGAGCTGACTCGAAAATCTTCCATGCCTCTTCCATACTACCACATTTAGAATACATATCCATAAGTGAACTTTCTATATGGAAATCTAAGTGCATCCCTAACTTCAAAACAAGCCCATGTATTTGACACCCTTCTCGAAGTGCCTGCAACCCCGAACATGCTAATAGTGAACCTAAGTATGTCAACATATTGGGAGACACAAACCCTCTTCGCATTTCGACAAATACCTCCAAGCTCTCTTCACAGTATTGATTTTGTGCAAGTCCAGAGATCATTGCTGTCCAAGTAACTACATTTCTATCAGTTATCTCTACAAAAACCCGCTTTCCGTAACTAAAACACCCACTACCAAAATACGCAGTTATTAACGCATTCGCTACAGTGGTTTCCCGCTCGTATCCATGCACGATTACTAACGTATGAATCATCTTATTAACATCAGAAAACTCACATCCTTCACAAGAAGATAAAACGGTAGTGATAGTTCCTCGATCGAAACGACAAACACCAGAAGAACCATACATCATTTTGAAGTAATCAAATCCAATAACAAACAAACCTTCCCTCAAAAACCCTGATATCATTGTATTCCAAGATACAACATCTTTCATTGACATTTCATCAAACAGCTTGGATGCATCAGACAAGTACCCACATTTTGAATAAACAAAGAGGAGAGAATTCAAAGTAGCAAGGTTATACTTATACCGATTGTCGATGTGATTATAAATGTTAAAGAACAGTGGGTTTTTTATTAAGGAGCCATGGATTGACGATCCAAGTTTGAAATAGCCTTCTCTTCCACAAATGGATAACAGACGGCATAATTGTTCTTGGTTTAGGATGAATAGTGGTGATGAAGGAGGCGAAGTGAAAGAGGAAAACCATGAAGGAAGATTGCTTGATAGTTTTCGAAAAACCCATGTGGGGTTCATCCATTAAAACAAGATAAAACTGGGATTTGTGATGCTACTTGGAGTGGATTTGATTAACTGTACCAAAAGGTTCGCTTGAGTAGATTTGATTAAGTTAACAACGGTGGAGATCAAACAATTGCAAATCAACAGAACAATGCAAAATCAACATAAATTAGAACATACGGAACAGAAGACAATCATACATTAAGAAGATAATGAATTTTTGTTGAAAATTTTCTATTAAATACCGATGCTAAAAGTGAATGCTTGAAAGAAATAGTAAATCGACGACACTGGTAGCGCCGTAGCGGGATGAGGAACAACAATAGCGCCGTCGACACCGGTGGCGGGAGAGGACAGCGGCGCAGTGATGGGAGAGGTTTTGAACAGGGTTTGTGTTACATTTTTTTTTTTCCATTTGGGCAAACGCACGGATTTTTTTTTTTTTTTTTTTTTTCCAATCAAAAGTAGTTTTAAAATCAAGTCAATCAACGTTATCATCTTAAATTGAAAGGTAAAAATTATTGACCTATCATTTTTTATGGAAATAATATTTTAATTGTTATATGATTTGCATTATTATATGCAATTTAAAAGTACTTTTTGATAATATCTTGCTATTTTGAGCAAATTCAAAAATAATTAAGAAATAATAGAAATTAAAAAATTGATAACTGGATAAAGAAACTGTCATGTCAGTAATTTTTACCTTTCAATCCGATACGATTACTTTGATTGACTTGATATGAAAGTATGTTACCTCAAATAGAAATTTTTTTAATATGGTGCCCAAATTTAAAAAAAAAAACAGTAACAATAGATTACCTTTTGACGTAATTCACCCGTTTGAATATATTTGTTTTCGATACTTTCTAATACGTAGACGCAGAATTCCTCAAAATAAAAAGTTAACTTTTTTTTTTTTGTTATTATAACAATTTCGTAAATCTTGTGTCAATTAAAGGAACCAACTCTTTGTTCATTGTAAACAACAAAACTTAACCGGTAAAAAAGGCTATACATAGGGTTTATTTGTTTGAAATAACAACCTGCTTTTTATTTTTTTTAATATTATGGCAATCAATTTTATTTTTTACAATTTAATATATTGTTTGAAATAACAACCTACTTGTTGTTACCGGTTAAATGCTATAATCGGAATTAAACCAAGAGTTGATTTCATTATTTGGAACAAAATTTACGAGATTGCGATAATAAAAAAAAGTTGTTTGCTATTTTGAGCAATTCTCGCCGAAAATAATTATGAATTATTATAAATAAATAGGGTTAATATTGAAAAAACACCATAAACTTTCTTTAGTTTTGTGGTTAAGTCCCTAAACTTTTTTCTGATTGTTTAAGTCCCTAGACTATTTTTGTCTTATTCAAAAAACTCACTACCTTTACATGTTTTAGCGATTAAGTACTTAAACTTTTTGTTTTATTGGTTATGTTTTACCTACTCATCCGGTAGCCGGTCAAAAATATATACTTTTGAAGAATACAAAAATAGTTTAGGTACTTTTACAATCGGAAAAAAAAGTTTAGGGACTTGATCGTGAAAATGATAAAAGTTTATAACAGAGTTTTTCAAATATTAACCCAAATAAATATTAAAAAAATAAGAAGAACCAATTAGTTGGTTTGGTACAAAGAATGAAATTGTATTGTATCACTTTTCTTAAAAAATAAAGGGGGGAAATTGCTCAAAAATAGCAAACAACTTTTCTCTCTTTTTTTTTTTTTTTAATTTTAACAATTTCGTAAATTTAGTTCCAAATAATGAAATCAACTCTTGGTTTACTCCTGATTATAACATTTAATGGTAAACAACAAGTAGGTTGTTATTTCAAACAATATATTAAATGGTAAAAAATAAAATTGATTGTCGTAATAAGAAAAAAATAAAAGTTTATTTCAAACGATAAACCCTATGTATAACTTTTTTTACCGGTTAACTTTTGTTGTTAACCGGTTAAATGCTGTAATCGGGAATGAATAAAGAGTTAATTCAATTATTTGAGACAAGATTGTTATAATAAGAAAAAGATTAAAAAAAAAAGTTTGCTTGTCATTTTGAGCAATTCTTTCAAAAAGATAATCCAAAAAACATTTAAGAAAATCCCATCATCACAAGATTTTTTTTACAATCAAAGATTATTTAGAAGTTTTTGTTTGTGTTGAAACATGAAACAAATGCAATTTTTTCTTTTTTTTACTTTTCAAACAATATTTTGTATTTTTCTTTTTTTATATGATGATCAACAAAGTGAACAATACATTCTTTCATGGTTAAACAAGACGAACTTCTTATTTTAAATATTTTATATGTAATAAGTAATATTTTTTAATAATATTATATGATTGGTGTAATAATATGTATAAACAAATTTGTATTGTGTGATATAATAAATACGCATTTTTTGAGATGCTTAACTCAATAATTGTCGTCTTATTTTCGTAATATGTTTTCATCCATACTTTTCATGAATGTGTACGAAGATCTATTTGGTTTTAATAGGTTGAATAATTCTCTTAATACTTATTGGAGTATGAAAATTTCAGAAGGAAATTAATAATTTTCACATATTTTCAACCAAAGATACAGTGGAAATAAAAATACAACAGAGACTAACATCAATACTAAAAAGGAGGAAGTAAACAAGGAAAGAATACAATAGAAGGAAATTAATAAAGACTAAATATACAAGAATCAATCATTTCCAATACTCCCCCTCAAGTTGGAGCATGAAGGTTACACATGCCCAACTTGTCTAGTAAGAATTGTAACTGTCGAGAACCCAAAGCTTTGGTGAATAAGTCAGCAATTTGCAGTTTGGTGTTGATATGTAGAGGTTCCACTTCCTTAGCCTCGGCACGTTCTCTTACAAAATAGCAATCTATCTCTATGTGCTTTGTCCGCTCATGAAAGACCGAGTTGTTGGCAATATGCTTGACCGCTATATTGTCACTAGAAAAGTTGCATTGGACTGCTTTGTTCACAGCCTAAATCCTTTAACAACCACCGAAGCCATAGTACTTCGCTAATGGTGGTAGCCATGGCCCTGTATTCAGCTTCGGCTGAGGAGCGGGATACCACAGATTGCTTTTTCGATTTCCAGGAAATAGGGGTGCCTCCTAAGAGTAATAGATAACCGCTTCTAGACCTCCTTGTATCGGGGCAACCCAACCAATCTGAGTCAGTATAAGCCACCAAGTTTGTTCCCCCCTCGTTGGGGAATAATATGCCTTGACCGGTTGTGGCCTTTAGGTATCTTAGCACCCTTATGACAGCTTCCATGTGATTTTGACGAGGATCCTCTACAAACTGGCTCAACACGTTGACAGAGTAAGTAATGTCTGGCCTGGTCGCTTGCAAATATAACAATTTTCCTATTAGCTTTCGATACCTAGTCGCATCAACCCGAACTTCTTCACCACTCTTTCCCATCTTGGTGTTTTGTTCCATGGGAAAAGCACTCGGCCGACATCCCATCATTCCGCTATCTTGAAGAATGTCCATGATATATTTCCTTTGATTAAGAACCATCCCTCTTCGAGTTCGTGTTACTTCAATGCCTAAGAAGTATTTTAGAGTTCCCAAGTCTTTGATACTAAATTTTTTATCCAAGAAGGCCTTTGTTTCTTCGATCTTTTTCATGTCATCTCCCACGATGAGTACATCATCAACGTATATGAGAGCCGCTACAAATGACACCTTCGTTTTGAAGATGAACAAGGAATGATCGGCTTTAGATTGCTCAAAACCAATCTCGTGTAAGGACGAGGTGAACTTTTGGTACCAATTTCTTGAAGCTTGCTTCAAACCATAGAGGGATTTCCTGAGACGACAAACTTCGTTTTGTTTTCCCTTTTCGAACCCTTGTGGAATCTTCATGTAGACTTCTTCTTTTAGTTCCCCATGTAAGAAAGCATTGTTTACGTCTAGTTGATTGATAATCCAGTTCCTTTTTGTTGCGACTGCTAAAACGGTGCGAACAGTAACAAGCTTTGCTACCGGGGCGAAAGTGTCATGGTAGTCGACTCCTTCCATTTGAGTGAAGCCTTTGGCAACCAACCTCGCCTTGTATCTTTCGATTTCGCCGTTTGGTTTGTACTTTAATTTGTATACCCATTTCGAGTCGATGGCATGCTTCCCTACCGGTAGTTCTTCGATGGTCCAGGTTTCGTGTCGTTCGAGAGCTCGGATCTCATTCTCCATGGCATCTCTCCAATTTTTGTCCTGCACAGCTTGGTTAAAAGTTTTTGGCTCATCGCCCGAGCTGATGGCCGACAAGAACGCCTTGTGGAATTTAGTAAAGTTTTTATAAGAAACAAAATTGGATATTGGATGTACCGTGGAGGAATTTTGATCGTTGACGGGTAATGCCTGGTCCAAGATGGGAGGTAAGTCGACAATGTAATCTTTGAAGCGAGCCGGTCGTGTTCTGACTCTTTTTTCTCTTGTAAGTTCTTGATTGTCAGAATGTGTGGATTGTGGTTCTTCATGTTGTGCGTGGGCCCCATTTGACTCATCACCTTGTTCTAAAATTGGTTCACTGTTGGAAATGTTGCCATGCATGGCAGAATTTTCTTTACCAACATGCATGGGTGGGCTGTCACCATTTAAGTCTTGCTCAACAACAACATTTTGCTTTTCGACATCATCTTCTCCAGCTTTATTGGTAAGATCCTCAAGGAAAATGGTGGGCATTTCAAAGAAATCGTGTCCCTCCTCTTCCAACCTACGTTTGACCTTTTCATATGGAAATGTATTTTCAATGAACTTCACATCTCTAGACACAATTAACTTGTTGCTTCTGACATCGAAGATTTTGTAGCCCTTTGTTCCACGTGGATAACCTAAGAAGACACCCGGTTTCCCCCTTGCTTCAAACTTATCTCCTTTTGTTTCAACGCTTCGGTAGTAGGCGAGGCACCCAAAAACTCTCATGTGATCATATTCCGGTTTTTCATTGTGAATTATTTCATAAGGGGTCTTATTTCCAATGGTTTTGGAAGGGAGTCGGTTTATGATATGGGCCGCTGTTAAAATACATTCTCCCCAAAAAATCGATGGCAACTTAGCCTCAAATTTTAGTGCCCTCGCCGTTTCAAGCAAGTGTCGGTGCTTTCGTTCCACCACTCCATTTTGTTGAGGAGTGTGTGGACATGTGGTTTCAAGCAAAATTCCTTGATCGGTATAGAAGTTTATCATTTTGTACGATGTGAACTCCCCCCTGCCCCCCCCCCCCCCCCCCCCCCCCCCCGTTGTCACATCGGACTTTCTTGACGTTTTTGTTAAACTGTGTTTTAATCATTTTGCAAAAACCGATTAGGCAGTCGCTTGCATCCGATTTGTGTTTTAGAAGAAAAACCCAAACCGCACGACTAAAATCATCTACCACAGTTAAGAAATAATTGGCACGAGTTAGGGAGGGCTTTCGATATTTTCCCCATATGTCACAATGCAAAAGTTCAAAACATTCCTTTGATTTAATGGAACTGATGGAAAAAGGTAATCTAGTAAATTTGGCCTTCAAACAAGAATCACAATCAACGGTGTTCATTTTCAAAGAAATAAAATCAAGATGCGAAATTTTATTATGTGAGGGGTGACCTAAACGTTTGTGCCAGACATCACCAGTAGTAGCCATAGCCATCCTTTTGTCTCTACCCACCTCCATCCAATACAGACCTTGTTGGCATTTACCCGTCCCAATCAATTTCCCCGAGCTCAAAACCTGCATGACAAAAAAATCAGGAAAAAAGCTTATGACACATTGAAGATTTTTTGTCAACTGGCTAACGGAAAGGAAACTACAAGTGAAATCAGGAACATAAAGGACATTATGTATTTTGATTCCATTGGACAAAGCACATATCACTTTTCCTTTAACAGGAATAGAGTCACCGTTGGGAATGGTGACCGGTAACTTTTGAGACATTTCAATTTCCCCATGAAATAAGTTTGAATCGTGGGTTATGTGTTCGGTGCAACCCGAATCAACAACCCACTCATTACCTTCATTACGTCTACCTGCCATGTTAGCCATAGGTTGTGCAGTTTCAATGTTGGAGGTATTTTTCATGTTGAGCAAGCTTAGAAACTGTTGGTATTGCTCATTATTTAGACCGGTTATTGGGCTTTGTTCTTCTTCATCTTTTGATCCCGTCACCTGGCTGGCTTCGACGCATGCTGCTTTAGTTTTGCCTTTGTCATTTCTCCCCTTTCCTACCCAACGCGCTTAAAACAACCATTGCGATTGTGTCCATCCTTCCCGCAGAAATCACAATGTTCCACCTTTTCTCCGCTGACCTTTTTACTGCTCTTTGATCCAAGATGATTTTGCCAACCTGTGGTTCCAAGTCCTTCACGCTTCATGTAGGCTTGGAAAGCAGTAGTTTCAACATTGTTTTTCTTCCCGTTGGTCACGGCCCTTTGTTGCTCATCCTCGGCAACAAGGTGATAAGCTTCACCCAAGGAAGGAATTGGTTTCATGGCAAGGATCTGTGTTCTGATTGTTGAGTAGTCACTATCGAGTCCAAGCAAGAACTCGTATAACTTTTCTTTTTTTCTCAGATCACCAATCTTTTTGCCAATGCCACAACCACAACCTGCACAAGAGCATTTAGGTATAGAAAAAACGGAACCTATTTCATCCCAGAGCATTCTTAAATGAGTGTAGTAAGCAGAAACCGACAGCCCGTCTTGTTTAGTCGTGCTCAGAAGTTGTTTCAATTCGTAGGCCCTTGGTGCACTCTCCTTACCGAATCGTTCGCGCAGATCTTTTCAGATTTCTTCGGCACTATTTGTGTACTTCACGCTAATTCTGATTTCCTTTTCCATAGCAGTAGTTAACCACCCTTTTATCATGGCATCGCAACGTAGCCATGCCATGTGATTGGAATCAATTTTCTCTGGTTTCTTGATGGTTCCATCAACGAAGCCTATCTTGTTTTTGGCGAAGAGAAAGTTCTCCATTTCTTGAACCCAATCAAGATAATTGTTGTCGTTCAAGGCATCATTAACGTGCATTTGCCTTGGATAATCTGACGGGTGAAGATAATAGGGAGAGTTGTGATCTATGGTTTGTTCTTTGGTTTTGTTTGCTGCATCGTTGTCCTCGATGGCCATCGTAGATCAAGAACAATGAGGCACTTTTCTGTTTTAGGGTTTGGAGGTTTTGGTCGATCGGTAAAGGAACCGCTCTGATACCATGAAAATTTCAGAAGGAAATTAATAATTTTCACATATTTTCAACCAAAGATACAGTGGAAATAAAAATACAACAGAGACTAACATCAAGGCTAAAAAGGAGGAAGTAAACAAGGAAAGAATACAATAGAAGGAAATTAATAAAGACTAAATATACAAGAATCAATCATTTCCAATAGAGTATAAAGAGGCCCTGCCCAAAAAAAGAATCAAATAGTCCTTCGTTTTTTCGGGTTATGCCATGTGGCTTAGTTCAGATCACTCCTTGTGGAATAGAAGTTCACAATAGAATGCACATCTAACAATAATCTGTTTCTCATCAAATACATCAAGTTTCCAAAGCTCTTATTTTAAGAGATTAAACATTCATTACTAAACAGCTCAAAGCTGACCAGTACAAAATCATGTGATCTGACCTTACTAGCATTATTTAGCCCTAGGTACTCTTCTTTCATCCGCTTCTACTTGACTTTTTTTATTTGTGAATTTGTACCCAAGTACATCATGACCTCCACTTGGCCAATCCTCATGTCACATCTCCATTCTTTCTCAGGTGAGTACATATAAAATACTAGTAATAGTTCAAGTCCCCTCAGCGGCGGATATAGTATATTATTATGGGTGTCACTCGACACCGATAAAATTTTAAAATACTGAGTTACGTATGTATCAAAAATTCGAGTGACACCTAGGATTTTTTTAGTGACACCTACGAAAAATTAATAAAAGTATTATTTAAATATCTAATTTATATATGTTGCTTTCGTTACCCGAACTTATTTATTACTAAGTTTAATCATAAAAACTTAAAAGAAAAAAAAGAAGCACAATAGAAATAAAAATGATAAGAGACAAGATTCAAGGAACCAACCCAATAGATTAAAAAAATTAGCCCAAACATTGTTGAAGACACCGGTTCAATTGGTTGAAAAACCCCTAAATGATATTATCGCTTCTCATCGGTTATGGAAGTACTTAAATATGTTAAAAAAAACCCTGACCGTGTGATTCTTTTCGGGACATTGATGCATCAAAGTTATTAAGGTTGACGGAGATGTATCCGAATAATTTTAATTATGATGAGAATGTTAATCTTGTGCGTCAACTTGAATACTATATTAAGAATGCGAAAGACGATTCAATATTTCTTATTTGAATGGAGTCCGCAAGCTTGCTAAATTAACGGTGGAAACTAGGAAGCGTCTTTCGTATCCTTTGGTTTATCAATTGTTGAAGCTAATATTTGTTTTGTCGGTCGCAACTGCGACAGTTAAGAAATAGTATTGTATTATGTACTTAGACCTGGCAATATGGGACACGACATGACAAACACGACACATATACGACACGA
This sequence comes from Centrapalus pauciflorus, assembly GCA_020465985.1. Taxonomy (NCBI): domain Eukaryota; kingdom Viridiplantae; phylum Streptophyta; class Magnoliopsida; order Asterales; family Asteraceae; genus Centrapalus; species Centrapalus pauciflorus. Next base: position 186,730 of record JAANYP010008240.1, read on the forward strand.
AATTTTTGTGTACATGTTTGGTAAATTCGTGTTTCGTGTCAAAACAGGTAGACCTGTTTTTGAAATTCATGTTCCGTGTCTTACACGTGTCAAACACGAATTAACCTGTACAAACACGTATAAAACACGTGTAAAATACGTGTGACACGGATTGCCTCTGTTTTGATTCGGGTTAGCAAGATAAGTCGATTTGTTGTACGTCGGTACAGACCTGTCACCGTTGTCTTGCTAGCTTTAAAAAATAAACCTTACACGTCTAAGACACGCCTGACACGTCTAAGACACGAAATTGAAATAAAATTAGGGTTTTAAAACATTTTGACCAAGTCCTTAATTTCATATTCAAAATAACATCTAGGATTTAGAATTATATATTTTGTGAGAACTAGGATTTATATGTTTTGGATGTTGGAAACTTGGAATTAGATGTTTTGGAAGATGGAATCTTGGATTTATAAGTTCATATTTTTGTTAAAAATTCGTGTCTAATTCGTTTACAGGTTGTGTATTCGTGTTTTCCTGTAATACAGCTAAATTGCGTGTCGTGTCACAGGTAACACGAATATTTTCCGTGTCGTGTACAGGTTTCATAACCAGACACGTTTTTTATTTCGTGTCGTGTACAGGTTTGACAAATTTGTGTCGTGTAAAATGTGTGCCTGACCTGTTACACGACACGAATACACGAATTGTCAGGTCTATATGTACTATTTTAATTATAAAAATCGTGGTATTTGTTAATTTTGTGTTGGTAACACGTTTAGGTTACCCGATCCATATTAGAAAGTTTTTTGAAATTATAACTATTAAACTTACTCTAAAAAAGTGACACCGATAACATAATATCATTGATCCGCCCCTGAGTCCCTTCTCCACAACCACTCTTACTGGTTTTCATTTTGACTTTCCTTGAAAATGATCGTGTCCCCATCAACTCTTCCTACGTCATTTCATTTTGGACTCGGACATTGAGTTTTCAAACCATCAATGCCAATTGAATTAACGGTAATAGCTATGAATTCGAACATTTTGATATTTTCTGTTTATTCGAATGATATGATGTCGCTCAGTCATTTGCTTCATTGGTTACAACTGAAAATGATAATTGCATCAATAGATTATAAAATTGACATGTGCGCACACACAAACACACATATTGTGGGACAATAAAAGTCAAATGAAAGCAATATAGTTTACTTTTAAGAATTTTTAATCATTGTATGTGTATATAGATAATCTATTTGTATGTGTATACATAAATGTATGTATACAACTATACAATTGGATATGTATGTTTATGTATGTATGTATCATGTATACGTGTCTATGTATCTATGTATTTCTTTGTGTATGTATATATGCACTTCAACATATGTATGCATTTATGCATGTATTGTATGTGTGTGTATATATATACGGGGACCACACATGTACAACTTTCTGATGATCTAGAAAGGAAAAAGGTCACAAAATATCAACAAAATTTGGGTGTTGTTTGCTTTAGTTATTTTTATTAGGGTTACAATAATGTTAGGCCCATTTAGCCTTTGGGCTTTTAGGGTTTGCGTATTTTAGGGTTTCTTTATCTATATATAGGGTCTTTGTTAGCTTCTGGTTTCTTTATCTATATATAGGGCCTTTGTTAGCTTCTCTATATCACATCATTGTACTCTTATTTTCAATATAATACAGATTAATCATTCGGTCATACCAATTTCTATATGGGTTTTTTGTTCGACGCCGTCGCAGTTTTTGGTTGTTCTTTTTTTCGCCGCCGATGCTGTCTAGTTTGCCGCCGCTGCTGTTTTCTGTCTAGTTCGCCGCCGCCGCTGATTTTTTGGTTGTTATTTTGTTCACCGCTGTAACATCCGGCATTAAACCAGGTTAGCAACTACGACCTAATCAGTATTTAATAGCAAATTATAACCAAATCAGTGGTCATTAGAAATTAATCAAAGTGATTAACAAGGTTCATGAAGAAATTCAACTTAATTAGAATCAAATTCATCGGTACGATGAATCGGGAAATCAATTAATCCGATCGATTTACGATATGATGGATTAATTCAACTAAGTACATAACTAAATTATGATTAGTGACACTAATCATACACTAATACAATTACTTAACATTAATTATGCAAGACTAAAACAATTCATTAAAACAATGCATCCAAAAGTATTTATGAATTTACAAGAGAAGGGAAATACAAGAATACATTCTAAATACATTTATAAAAAAAAATGAAAATACAAGATAATATCTTCAAAAATCTGCCCATAGGAGGTACATAAAGGACTTGATAAATATTTTTTTTTACTCAACATTTCTACATCAAATCCCTATACACCATCCTCCTTTCAATTCAAAGAAGATCTTACACTCCACCTCCATTTGAAAGACCAAGACTTTGCCTGTAAATAGAGAGCTTCCCTTTCATTATTTTCACACCAAAACTCTTCCTTTTTCTCTCTAAAAACCGGATCCCACACACACACCCACTACAAACATTTTCATTCAAGTGTTCTTGGTGAAATTCAAGTGTTCTTGGTGAAATTCAAGTGCTCTTGGTCCAAATCTTGCAAGAGTTCCAACTTCTTCTTAATCAAAGTAAGTAAATACTAACTTATTTCATCACACATTTATGTTTATATAAGTTTTGCATTATATATATAATCACCAACAACAACAAGTTTCATAAAAACTCAAGTTTATAAGTTTCTAGTTTTTGTTTTTAAGTTGTTTCTTTAAATGTTTTTATGAATATATAAACATATCACAAAAGTATTAATATTATGAAAACAAGTAATATATATGTGTTTTATAACTTGTATACAAGTAGTCTTTGAATAAACAACAAGAATCATAAGTTATTTCAAGTTTATAAACTGCGGATTTTCGGCAGAAAATTTATATCGAATTTGAAAAATCATAAACTAATTCATAATTTAACGAAATGAGTTGATTCTTTTTCCAAAAGTTAGATCTATGTCTTAACTATAGATCTGGAAGTTTTCATAATTTATTTTGGAGTTTAAGACCTCCAGAAATTATTTGGGAAACCGAAAGTTTGACAGCTCAAAAATGGCCAACATAGGGTTTTCAACAAGCTTTTTCCCTAACCTAAACATCTCGAAAAATGGTCGTTCTTGATTCTAAAAATCCTTTGTATATAGTAGTATAAATCCTAGAAAACCAAAGCCTAAAACGTTTTGGAGCTTGGTCAAAAACAGCCTCAAAGTAGGCCGAAAAACCTCCGAAAAAGCTGGAAAATTATATATATATATAAACTTGATGTTTTAAGCGGGTTTCATTTATAAACTTGTAATGTTGGGTGATTTAAGACATAAAAACCTATAAATATGCATATTATCATATATTAGAGATATTAAGTCCTTATTATCATTTAGGACTCGGTTAAACACATCCGGTTTCATCACCCATCAAACAACGCAAACTTGCATTTTTGCGCGTATTTTGCCATCACAAGCTCGGTGAGTCTTCATAGCCCCTATTTTCACTATCTATTGGGGTGGAAATACATGCACTGTTTTCATATGGACATCAAAACTGTTTATTTCTTATATGTATTACATGTTTGAATCCATCAGCCCTCAAATCATGAACCGTTAATTGCATTTATTTGCAAGCGCGAATATATTGTGGATAGATCTATCGGGAGTCATGTCCCCCATTCGGGTTAGTGCGGATCGGCTAACAGCGAGTGCAAATATATTTAACACACGGTATTACGTATGGGAATACTGCACATGGCAAACTCATTTTAATTAAGCTTCGGTTGCATGATGGTTTATGTAATACATACACGGAATTTATCCTCTTTGACTCCGAGGATGAATACTCACCCATGGGACAAGGAAACCAAGGTGACACTGAGATGTACCTTGGATCGGAGACCCACCCAGACCCAATTAATGACGAGGTAGAGGACCCGTCAGAACAAGAGGAGGGAAACTGTGGCCCTGCAGCACAAATTGCTCCACCATCACCACCATGTATTCCATCCTACACCCTATTCAGAAGCCATCCAAATGGATCATTGAGGAAGTTCACCCCTAGGAAAAGGGTGTGACTAGCACAACGGGAGTCTATCCCGGTACCTGCCCATCAGCCTAGCCCGCCACAGTAACGACGGTCAAACATAAGACAGTGGGGATGGATGCCCAAATTCTCCAAGAATGAAGAAACAAGGAAGGTATCCCAAGCCAGTTAGGAACACCATCTTCTTTTCTAGTACCGACACTTACCGAGGAACCTTCGCAAAGAACGATGCCTCTATTGGTGACAAGGGCCGCCAGACACGACCTTCAATTTCGACAAATCCACCAGAAGGTCGGTGAGATCTCTGCAAGGATTAAGCACGAGACAATACAATCCACCAATATACCTTGGGCCAACCTATTAATACCCAGGCGATTCAACAAGACGGAATCGACGGATTGTGACAGCGCCTAGGTGAGCGCAAAGCCCGCAATGCAGAACTAACCCAACGACTTAGCGCTCTGGAGTACGAGAAAACCCCGGAGGCATCTCATACTTAGTACCCTTCTACCATAGTATTTCTCTAGGTTTTACTATCGGATATATGTTTAGGCTTGAAAATTCATCTGAAAAATCCCGACCATCTCATGTACAAAGATTAGGTATCAAGAACTTTAATGAAAAATTAAGTTTTAACTACAACTCTGTGTATGAGGAGATAAAGCTATGACTATTTGCCTAAGAAATTTCAAACCCATAGACTTATCCTCTTACCCCATTAGATACCACTTATGCATTTATACTATTTGATATCGGTGATGGTAGGAGCTTTATATCAACTAAGTTCAGTAAGCAGATAAATTTCATTCTTACACCATTAAGTACCATTTATGCTATTGAGGTTGATGACAGTAAGACGCTTAAAAACAAATGATATAATATGAGGATGCTCCTTAGAAGTAGTAGGTCGACTCTTTGAAATAGACGTGGTGCCCGTCAAACTGGGGAGTTTTGTCGTGGTTATAGGCATGGATTGGTTATCAAAAAAAAAACCATGCGGAAATCGTGTGCAACAAGAAGACGGTTCACATACCCTTAGCTAATAAGAAGGTCCTTACTGTTCAAGGTAAAACAAGAAATACCAAAGTAAGCATCATCCCTAGCATTAGGACCCTGAAGTGTTGACAGAGAGGGAGCCAAAGGAAAAGGGCACGAAAATATTCCTATTATTTAGGGTTACCCCAAAGTTTTTCCAGAACACATCCCTGAGATCCCACCATCGGGGCAAGTCGAATTCAAAATCGGCCTAGTGTTAGGTGCTGCACCAGTGGCTCGAGCTATACCGATTAGCCCATAAGTTATGTAGAAGTTGTCCAAACCAGCTGCAGGAGCTCTTAGATAAAGGGTTTAACAAACCAAGTTCCTCACTTTGGGGAGCTCCAGTTTTGTTCATAAAGAAGAAGGACAGAACCATCAGAATGTGCATCAATTACCAAGAGCTAAATAAACTAAAGGAACCGATACCCGCTCACAAGGATCAATGACTTATTTGACCAAACTCCAATAATTAAGCTTCTATTCGAAGACCGACCTAAGGTCTGGTTATCATCAGGTTAGAGTTTGCAAGAAAGATATTCCAAAGACAGCCTTCAGATTCCGTTTCGGTCATCATAAATTCCTATTAATGCCGTTTGGATTAACCAGTGCCCCAACGGTACTCATGGACCTCATCGGGTGTGCAAACCTTATCTAGACAAATTCGTGATTATATTCATGAATGACTTTTTAATCTACTCACCAAACAAGGAGGAGCACGAGCAAACATTTATGACTGATTCTAGAGTTGTTGAAGAAAGAACAATTATATGCCAAGCTTTCTAAGTTTAGCTTTTGGCTAAGATAGGTAAGATTTATCGGTCACGTGATCAATAATAAAGGGATCCAAGTCGACCCCGCAAAGATCAAGGTTATCAGGAATTGGTCAACTCTTAGAACCCCCATAGAGATACGACAGTCTTTAAGACTTGCCACTTATTATAGGCAATTATCAAAAATTTCTCAAAGATCACCGAAGCTCTAACAAAACTGACCCGAAAGGACATTAAGTATGATTGGGGCGAGGATCAGAAGACATCATATCAGTTATTAAAGCACAATCTGTGCAGCGCGCTTATTTTATCCGAGAGAAGCAAGAAATTTGTAGATTACTGTGACGCTTCACACAATGGGTTGATATAGAAAGACAGGGTCATAGCGTATACTTTATGAAAACTTAGGGTTCACTAGGTGAATTACATAACGTATGATTTAGATCTTGGAGCAGTAGTCTTTATCTTTAAGACTTGGAGACATTAGTTGTACGGTACAAAGTGTACTGTATTCACAGACCATAAGAGCCTCCAACACATCTTGAACCAAAAAGAGTCGGATATGAAGTAGTGCCATTGGATGGGGCTAATAAGTAATTGCAACTGTGAATTTTGTTATCACCTAAGGAAAACTAATGTGGTTGCAGACGCTCAAATCCGAAAGGAACAAGCTAAGCAGTTAAGAGTACAAGCCCTAATGATAACCATTCAACCAAACCTTCCTTCCTTAGTTCATGATGCACAAGTAGAAGTGGTTAAGGAGGAAAATATGAAAATGAAGCCCTGCACGGAAGGGATAAATAGTTTGGGATAAGGGCTGATAAAAATTGATATTTCATGAATAGAGTCTAATTACCCTGTTTGGTGGAATAAGAAAGCTGACTCTGGATGAAGGACACAACTCAAGATATGCCGTTCACCCCGGATCTGATAAAATGTATCATGACCTCAAGGAGCTATACGGGTGGCCTGACATGAAGGATGACATTGCCACATATATCATCAAATTCCTAACATGCTCCAAAGTTAAGACAAAACATCATAAACCATTTGGGTAATAGTCGACCGCCTAACAAAATCCGCGCATTCCTACCAATCAAGGAGAACAACAGGATGAATAAGCTAGTCCAAACGTACCCCAAGGAAGTCATCTCCAAACCCGGAGTGCCCATTTTAATCATTTCGGATTCAGATAGCAGATTTACATCTAGATTTTTTTCGAAAATTGTTACAGCAAGCTTTAGGTACAAAATTGGGCATAAGTACCACATATCACCCTCAGACCGATGGTCAAAATAATAGAACGCTCCAAACCCTAGAATATACATTAAGAGCCTGTGTGATGGATATTCAGTTGCCTTGGTGGAATTATCGTACTACAATAGCTAACACTCGAGTATTAAAGTTGCTCCGTTTGAGGCCCTCTACGGGTGAAAGTGTCGATCACCGATTTGTTGGGAAGAAGTAGGAAATAGCCAAATCACTGGCCCTAAAATCATTCACGAAACTACCGATAAGATAGTACAGATGCGGAATCGACTAAAAGTTACCCGCGATCGTCAGAAAAGTTATGCATACGTAGGGAGAAAATCCCTTGAGTTCCAATTAGGAGAAAGAGGACTGATGAAAGACTCGCCATGAAAGGGCGTGATACATTTTGGGAAACTGAATCCTCGTTACTTTGGACAATACAAAGTCTTAAAGGGGATTGTACTAGTAGCTTATCGTTTAGAGCTACCACCAGAGCTTAGCACCATGCACAATACCTTCCCTGTATCGAATCTGAAGAAGTGTTTGTTAGAGGAGATACTTGTTACCCCCTGGAAGAGATCCAGCTAACTGCTAAACTTTGCTTCATCAAAGAGCCGATTGAAATCATGGACCGTAAGGTCAAAGGATTGAAGCGCAAGTGTATACCCATCCTCATGGTCAGATGGAATTCTAGACATGGACCACCATTCACTTTGGCATGCAAAGGCCAGTTTAAGCAAAGATACCCTCACCTATTCTTAAGTAACAATACCCCTGAGGAAATAAGATAAAATTTCGGGACGAAATTCCCTAAACAGGGGGGACTGTAACATCCGGCATTAAACCAGGTTAGCAACTACGACCTAATCAGTATTTAATAGAAAATTATAACCAAATCAGTGGTCATTAGAAATTAATCAAAGTGATTAACAAGGTTCATGAAGAAATTCAACTCAATTAGAATCAAATTCATCGGTGCGATGAATCGGGAAATCAATTAATCCGATCGATTTACGATATGATGGATTAATTCAACTAAGTACATAACTAAATTATGATTAGTGACACTAATCATACACTAATACAATTACTTAACATTAATTATGCAAGACTAAAACAATTCATTAAAACAATGCATCCAAAAGTATTTATGAATTTACAAGAAAAGGGAAATACAAGAATACATTCTAAATACATTTATAAAAAAAAATGAAAATACAAGATAATATCTTCAAAAATCTGCCCATAGGAGGTTCATAAAGGACTTGATAAATATTTTTTTTACTCAACATTTCTACATCAAATCCCTATACACCATCCTCCTTTCAATTCAAAGAAGATCTTACACTCCACCTCCATTTGAAAGACCAAGACTTTGCCTATAAATAGAGAGCTTCCCTTTCATTATTTTCACACCAAAACTCTTCCTTTTTCTCTCTAAAAACCGGATCCCACACACACACCCACTACAGACATTTTCATTCAAGTGTTCTTGGTGAATATCAAGTGCTCTTGGTCCAAATCTTGCAAGAGTTCCAACTTCTTCTTAATTTCATACTCCAAATACATCAAAGTAAGTAAATACTAACTTATTTCATCATACATTTATGTTTATATAAGTCTTGAATAATATATATAATCACCAACAACAACAAGTTTCATAAAAACTCAAGTTTATAAGTTTCTAGTTTTTGTTTTTAAGTTGTTTCTTTAAATGTGTTTATGAATATCTAAACATATCACAAAAGTGTTAATATTATGAAAACAAGTAATATATATGTGTTTTATAACTTGTATACAAGTAGTCTTTGAATAAACAACAAGAATCATAAGTTATTTCAAGTTTTTAAACTGCGGATTTTCGGCAGAAAATTTATATCGACTTTGAAAAATCATAACTAATTCATAACTTAACGAAATGAGTTGATTATTTTCCCAAAAGTTAGATCTATGTGTATTTAAATCTTGGTATTTTGAGAACTACTTACGTTGTATTATGGTTATGTAAAACAATATTTATATTTGAAGTTAGTTCAATGTATTTTTGAAAACGTCCATATAGTGGTCGTTCGTTGTGATTATGGTTACGCTTCCGTGACGTCACGCTTCGTTTCCAACCGGGGTAACGGGGTGTGACAACCGCCGCTGCTGCTTTCCGTCTAGTTCGCCGCCTCCGTCGTCGCTGGTATGATCATTTTAATTTTGGGTCTGTTTTAATTCGGTTATGCCTTGTGGATTTAGTTTTGGTTCTGATTTGGATCTTTGAGCCTGCGATTTGGTTGAATTGCCGCTGCCGCGGTCTATGTTGTTGGTGGGTTGATGTGATTTCGCATTAGGGTTTATCATTTGCATGCTCTGTTAGTTTGTTGCAGATTTACTTGTTTGGTTTTGCGGTATATTGGTATTGGTACTCGGTTGGGTGGTCAATTATCGTTATTTGCTCAAGTGTTATTTTTGTTTGGCTATTCTATCATGATGGGTGGAAAAGAGGATTCGTTACATGCTATTAGTGTTCAGTTGGATGGTAAGAACTATGGGTATTGGAGTTACGTGATGAAAAATTTCTTGCGTGGAAAGTCTATGTGGGGATATATTTCTGGTACTAAGGTTAAACCTACTGATGTTGATGCTACTGATTATGTTATTGCTATTGATACATGGGAGACTAATAATTCTAAGATTATTACATGGATCAATAATTCTGTGGTTCAGTCTATTGGCATTCAGTTAGCAAAATATGATACCGCAAAGCAGGTTTGGGACCATTTGGAGAGACTTTACAAGCAGTCTAACTTCGCTAAGCAGTATCAATTAGAAACCGATATACGTGCGCTCCAACAGAATACACTAAGTATTCAGGAGTTTTATTCTGCCATGTCTGATTTATGGGATAAATTAGCTCTTACTGAATCCGTCGCTTTGAAGACCTTTCAGCCATATATTGATAGGAGAGAGGAACAGCGTTTGGTACAGTTTTTGATGGCATTACGGTCTGATTTTGAAGGATTATGAGGTACAATCCTTCATCGCTCGCCTCTTCCTACTGTCGATTCGGTGGTTCATGAATTAATAGCAGAGGAAACTCGTTTGAAGTCTCAGGGTGATAAGGGGACTAAATCATCTGTTACTGCTACCCCTGCTGTCTTTGCTGTCCCACAACGGTCTCATTTGTCTAATCAGACCCGACCTGCCTCTAAGATTGCTTCAGATGAGTGTGCTTATTGTAAACAGAAGAATCATTGGAAGTCTCAGTGCCCTTTATTGCTCTGCAAAAGTAAACAGCAACCAAATCGTTCTCTCTCGCAGAATAAGTCACCGGGATCCTCTACATGGACGTCTCGTCCACCTCAGTTTAATGCTGCTGTTGTCACACCTTCTGTTGATTCGGGATCTATTGATACCAATCCCTCTCCATCTGTTTTGGACCCTCACGTGTTTGAGCAGTTTCGGCAATTCCTCTCCACTACATCCACTTCCATGTCAGCCTCTCCTCATTCAGGTTTGTCTTCGTCTGGTAATTCAGGTATACCTTCATCCTTACGGATTTTAGATTCAGGAGCGTCCAATCATATGTCACCTCATTTGTCTTCGTTTGTTTCATTATCTGCTGATTCTTCTCTATCTGTTATGTCTGCTAGTGGTACACCTATGCCTATAGAAGGTGTTGGTACAGTTGTCTCCCCACATTTGTCTCTTACTAATGTATACTATATTCCTACTCTTACCATGAATCTTGCCTCGGTCAGTCAATTATGTAAATCTGGATATCATGTTCTCTTTTCTCATACCCATTGTTGTGTGCAGGACCCTCATTCTCAAACAGTGATTGGGACAGGCCATAAGCTAGGGGAGCTATATGTTGTGGATGATCTGAGGCTATCTACTGTTGCTGCTGCGGGTGTTGATTTGTCTTCATTTCGTTTGTCTTCTTTGTCGTCTGATTTTTATTTATGGCATTCTCGTTTGGGTCATGTGTCTACTTCTCGTTTACAATTTTTAGCCTCTACAGGCGCTTTAGGACATTTGAGTAAATCTAATATTTCTGATTGTAGTGGGTGTAAACTGGCAAAATTTTCAGCCCTACCTTTTACTAAAAGTATGTCTTGTTCTTATGCTTCATTTGATCTTGTTCATTCTGATGTGTGGGGACCTGCACCTGTTTGTTCTAAAGGGGGTTCCAAATACTATGTGTCATTCATTGATGATTACACTCGTTATACATGGGTATATCTATCAGATTTTCTCTCTATTTACAAGGATTTTCGTGCTCTTGTCAAAACCCAACATTCAGCTGTTATTAAATGTTTTAGGTGTGACTTGGGGGGGAATATACTTCTAATGAGTTTACACAATTGCTTTCTTTTGATGGTACCCTATACCAAACCTCATGCACTGACACTCCTCAACAAAATGGCGTTGCTGAAAGAAAACATCGTCATCTTGTTGAAACTGCTCGCTCTCTATTACTATCTTCTGAGGTTCCTAGCATTTTCTGGGGGGAAGCAGTTCATACTGCTGCTTATGTCATTAATCGCATTCCTACGGCCCATAATTCTGGTCTGTCTCCTTTTGAAAAATTTTATGGATCTAAACCTGATTACTCTTCGTTGCGTGTCTTTGGCTATGCCTGCTTTGCTCTTCGTCCGCATGCAGAACGCAATAAATTGTCTTCCAAAGCTGCCTTGTGTGTTTTTCTGGGTTATGGGATTAGTCAAAAGGGGTATCGATGTTTTGATCCAATAAGCCAAAAGCTCTACACTTCGCGTCATGTGATCTTCTTGGAACATATTCCTTTTTATTCTATTCCTGCCAAATCTCATGATATGACCCGATCTGACCTTTTGTTTGTTGATCCTTTCACTGATGATATTGATAACATGGATAGTAAACCTTCTGAGACATCTACAACAATGGATGCCTCTGTTACAGAGACTCCTACAGCTCCATCTGTGCCTACGTCCATCCCATCACCGGTTGAGAATGCAGAGGTTCCTATTGTACGCAAGTCAACTCGTTCTCGTAAGTCCACTAAACTTTCTGATTTTGCTTATTCATCATACTCATCTTCGTTTGCTTCCTTCATTGCTAAAGTTCACAGTCTGGCTGAACCCAACTCTTTTAGAGAGGCTGTTTCTGATCCTCTTTGGCAGAATGCTATGGCTGAGGAATTGACTGGCTCTTCATCAGACTCGTACATGGGATTTAGTTCCGTTGCCATCTGGAAAACATTCTATTGGTTCTCGCTGGGTGTATAAGATTAAGACCAAGTCTGATGGATCTATTGAACGGTATAAAGCCTGTTTGGTTGCTAAGGGATATTCGCAAGAATATGGTCTGGATTATGAGGAGACTTTTGCTCCTGTAGCCAAAATGACTACAGTTCGTATGTTGATTGAAGTAGCCTCTATTCGCAAGTGGAAGATTTCTCAGATGGACGTCAAGAATGATTTCTTGAATGGTGATTTGCATGAGGAGGTCTATATGACTCCTCCTCCTGGTGTTGCTCACAAGCCAGGAGAAGTATGCCGGCTGCGCAAAGCATTATATGGTCTCAAACAAGCTCCTCGTGCTTGGTTTGAGAAGTTTTCCACCGTCATCACCTCTCTTGGTTTTCATCCTAGTAACCATGACTCTGCTTTGTTTGTTAAATGTACGAGTGCAGGACGGATACTCTTATCTTTGTATGTGGATGATATGATTATTACTGGTGATGATTATGCCGGTATTGAGTCCTTGAAGCGTGATTTAGCTGATCGTTTTGCTATGAAGGACTTGGGATTGCTTCGTTATTTTCTGGGAATAGAGGTTGCTCACTCTGACAAAGGATATCTTATGTCCCAGTCTAAGTACATTTCGGATTTGTTTGAACGTGCTCGCCTATCTGACAACAAGACTGTGGATACTCCCTTGGAAACTAATGCTCGTTATTCTCCTACTGATGGTGTTCCTCTTGATGATCCGACTTTGTATCGTACCATTGTGGGTAGTTTAGTTTATCTCACGGTCACCAGACCTGATATTGCTCATGCTGTCCACATTGTCAGTCAATTTGCGACTGCTCCTACGACTGCACATTTGGGGGCGGTCCTTCGCATTCTGAGATATCTAAGGGGCACTCAGTTCCAGACGCTTGTGTTTCCATCGTCATCTACTTTTGATCTACGTGCTTACAGTGATGCTGATTGGGCTGGGGATCAGACTGATCGTAAGTCCACTACTGGTTTTTACGTCTTTCTTGGAGATTCACTTGTTTCATGGAAGAGTAAGAAGCAGGATGTTGTTTCTCGCTCTTCTACTGAAGCCGAGTATCGGGCTATGGCTGCTACTACTAGTGTGGTTGTTTGGCTACGCTGGTTACTTGCTGACATGGGGGTTCGCCTATCTAAGTCTACCCCGATACATTGTGACAACAAAAGTGCTATTCAGATTGCTCGTAATTCTTTTTTTCATGAACGAACGAAACACATTGAGATTGATTGTCACTTCACTCGCCATCATCTTCAGATGGGAACGATTTCCTTGCCGTTTATTCCTTCCGCTCTACAAGTTGCTGACATTTTACTAAGGCGCACTCTGCTGCTCGTTTTTGTTTTTTATCGGACAACCTCTCATTGTTCATTGCTGTGGCATTGTGAGTTTGAGATGGGATATTAGGGTTACAATAATGTTAGGCCCATTTAGCCTTTGGGCTTTTAGGGTTTGCGTATTTTAGGGTTTCTTTATCTATATATAGGGCCTTTGTTAGCTTCTCTATATCACATCATTGTACTCTTATTTTCAATATAATACAGATTAATCATTCGGTCATACCAATTTCTATAATTTTATATACATATTGCTTCTTTTAGTAATTAAACTTTTTGAAATGTGCTACTTTAGTAATTACGATGACAAACAGTTAAACCGGTCATCTTACAACGTGGCATTCCATGTAATCGATCACATCATCTTCTTTGAACACATATCATTCTACGTAATCAATCATGCCATAATTTTTTAAACACATGACATTCCAGATAGTCAGCAAGAAACAATACAAATAACAATAAAATGTCACGTAATCAACCATGTCAGCAATAAACAGGTCACAAGTCATCGAAGTTACCAAAGTAGTTATTACCATGTCACGATAAAGTTTAATAATCAAAACGGACTAAGAGAAAGTATAATAATCATAACATATCAACATGCAACATTCATTGGCATTTTGACATTTGCCCATGCAGAAAATACTTAGCCAATCATCAATTTCCAGTGTTGCTACCACTTCATATATATATATATATATATATATATATATATATACTAGTATTATTTCAGCCGTGCACGGCCCAGTCCAAGAAAGACTATTGTACTTTGTACCTTATATCCCTATTGCTATACCATAAAAATAATTTTGAAAGAAGTAAGAAAATCAAATAAACATAAACAAAACTACCAAATGTGGTGAAGTTAATAGCATTTTGAATTTATACCATGAACATGACCAACACCAAAAAGTGTATAAGTAAGAACTTTCAATTATTATCCCATGTAATATGTATATTCGTCGTTGTAGAGGTACAAATTATTTTTTTTAATCAAGAAATAGTTGACAAAATGCAATATCATGCTTGCAAAACTTATATGTTATTTTTGTTAAGAAGTAAGAAAGAATAATTGTTATATATAATGTTAATCTCGGATGCATTATACATGTGTTGTTGAAGAATTTACCTTCATGGACAACATAAATTAAATAACTTTTACTGCTAGTGTGTATATTAAAAAATGGATAAATAACTAATAAAGATAACATAAAATACAAAAAATTGACAATAAAGGTAATGTAAAATTTTTTAAGTCAAGAATGATACCAAGATTCAATTTTGACAAAAAAAAAATGTGTGAATGACCAATTCAGCAGAAAGCTTTTTATTTTATGATCCATGAATTAGTAAAAAAAATTAATAATAATTGTAGTACAACCGACTAGACGAGGTAATTCGAATTATAAAGTATATACATACAAACATACATATATCTTGAATCAAAAAATTAAAAGAGGATTAGAACATGAACATAAATCCATTTATATATATTGAAATTGAAAAACCTGCACACTGTTGATTGTTTTCTTTTATTTTGAGATGGAAGAGGAAGGAAACATCTTTTATTTTGAGATGGAAGAGGAAGAAAAAAAGAGTATTGCTGCATGGTTTTTTTTTTTTTTTTTGTCCCTTTGTATATTTTAAAGCCATTAATTATAGGTCATCAAAGATATTGGTTTCATGCCTACATGTCAATGTTTTAAAATGAACACATATCCTCATGGTAGAAAAATGAGGTTCTTATATATATAGTGTATATATATATATATATGTGTGTGTGTGTGTGTGTGTGTGTGTGTGTGTGTGTGTGTGTGTGTGTATATATATATATATATATATATATATATATATATATATATATATATAGTAGACAACAAAAAGTGTATAAGTAAGAACTTTCAATTATTATCTCATGTAATATGTATATGCGTCGTTGTAGAGGTACAAATTTATTTTTTTTAATCAAGAAATAGTTGACAAAATGCAATATCATGCTTGCAAAACTTATATAGTTATTTTTGTTAAGAAGTAAGAAAGAATAATTGTTATTTATAATGTTAATCTCGGATGCATTATACATGTGTTGTTGAGGAATTTACCTTCATGGACAACATAAATTAAATAACTTTTACTGCTGGTGTGTATATTAAAAAATGAATAAATAACTAAGAAAGATAACATAAAATACAAAAAATTGACGATAAATGTAATGTAAATTTTTTAAGTCAAGATTGATACCAAGATTCAATTTTGACAAAAAAAAAATGTGTGAATGACCAATTCAGCAGTAAGCTTTTTATTTTATGATCCATGAATTAGTAAAAAAAAAATAATAATTGTAGTACAACCGATTAGACGAGGTAATTCGAATAATAAAGTATATACATACAAACATACATGTATTTTGAATCAAAAAATTAAAAGAGGATTAGAACATGAACATAAATCCCTTTATATATATTGAAATTGAAAAACCGTGTTGATTGTTTTCTTTTATCTTGAGATGGAAGAGGAAGAAAACAAGAGTAATTGCTGCATGGTTTTTTTGTTTTTTTTGTCCCTTTGTATATTTTTAAAGCCATTAATTATAGGTCATCAAAGATATTGGTTTCATGTCTACATGTCAATGTTTTAAAATGAACACTAATCCTCATGGTAGAAAAATGAGGTTCTATAGTAGAGATATAAAAGGAGATTTTAGATTTGCGTTTGAAAAAGTGTTCTAACAATTAAAAACTAATAATCAGAGCTATAACAAAATGTGCTATCCGAAATTTAGTGTTTCGTTTAGTTTCTGCTATTTATTATCATAATTATCAAATAATCAGTTTTTAAAGGGTTTGATTTACATTTTAACTTGTAAAATGACCAAATAATCACTTATTAAACAAATAAACTATATTCTTTAACTTACGAAAAAGTATAGTATGATTAATTTTAAACGCAAATGATCACTTATTAACGAATGTGATTCAAATGCTTTAAACCAATTATTTACGTTACTGTAATGTAATAATCTAATAATCTCCATCATAACGCAAAATCAAACACGCTATTACATCCGATACATTTAGAATACACACAACAGTCAATCTCTTTATTACACTCTGGGGATTTACTTGTTTCTTTAGCTGAAAAAACACACCCTCGAATCGAAAACAATGCCGATACGGTTACATGGCTTAAAGTACCGTATGTTCACTATCATAATTCCATCCATGAAGCGAAACACGTGGAGTGATGCCTTTCGGTACCTCGAAAGAAATGGTGACTGACATCTCCTCACCAGGAACTAGCGAAAAATAGTTGTCTGAATAATGAACCGGAAGAATTCTCGTGTCTTCGCCTTTTTTATGATCCTGCTTGGAAGAATGAACCGAGAAGTTTAGAAAGAAAGCAACACCAACATCAGTACCATTCGTTTCCGACACTCTAACATCCTTATCTCCTCTCGAAAAGCGGCTGTACATCTTCTGTAATATACCAACTTCATGTGTTGTATTTGTCTTTTCGTAAACTATATTCAACGACGTTGAGTCAAAATCACCGTCATAGGTTCTTTCAACGAAATTGTTCTTGTACAGTGAACTTTTGTAGTCTGGTTTCTTTGATGTGTTTTGTACATGTACACGGACTTTATACGATGATCCACTAATGGAAATGTCAGAAGTCATTTTGAGCGGTACTTTCTTCTTTCTGTACGGTTCCAACAGTTTATAATCACCATCAGGTAAATGAAGCCAGTAAAAGTTCCTTGATATAATACGAAAATCTGATACGTTGTATAGTTTGAGAAGAAGAAAGTAGACAGGCTTAGGATTATCGGACTTTGGGTATGTCATCTCAAATATAGATACGGTTTTCTTTGACGGCACGGAAAGGGTTTCAGAAACTTTGTAGTAAGGACATGTTCCTTCAAGATCCCACACAGAAACCTCAATAGCCACGTCCGATAGTTCGTGAGATGTAGTGTTGATCACCTGGATTAAAAGCAAACAACGGTAAACTTATCATAATGTTACATGTAGGGGTATGTTTGGCACAATTAGCTTTCATTAATATGTGTGCTCGACAACGTAGCTGGAGCTGTATATGTAAAATGAGATAAGACAAATAAAAAAATAGTGTACTTTAAGGGTAATTTTGTCATTTCTACAACCAAAAGCAGCTAATCCTAAAAGCTACTTTAAGTAGCTTCTATTTGAAGCTTATATTTTTTACAAGTTCTTCGTAAAATGGTCTGCCAAGCAAAGCTTTTAGCTTGAGCTTCTAAAAACCGTAAGCTCAAGCTCCTGTAAACTCTAAAAAGTTGTGTGCCAAAAACATAGCCTAGGCTCCAAACAAGTCGAGCCTAGCTTGATATATGTGTTCATATATTTGATGCCTAAGCTCGATTTTTTAGCTACCTGTTTGGGTATTTGGGCCCAGCTCAAACTTCATAAAGCTCGATTTGTTATACCTAGAGCTCGAGTTGCTCGATAAAAGGTCAACTCGCCCGCATCCATAGGTATATACATATATAAGGCTCGAAAAGATCTACTAGAACTCAAGCCGAGAGCCATTAAAAGCTCAAGCTCAACTTGTAAACTCATTTGGGCTCGAGCTTCAATTGCTTGATTAAAGCTCGACTCATTTACAGCCATAAAATAATGTGAAGGAGAAAATAGTCAAAATACCGACTTACCTCTATAGAATAAGTTGCCAGGTTTAACTGTACATGTATTGGTTCTGCAGCATGCCGACAGCCATAAAATCCGGCAGTTTGGTCATGAAGATGATCATAAAATTGGCCTCGGAGACCCGTCCAAGGATTTTGTGTTTTCCATATAAGAACACCCGTGTATTTAGTCCACATTCGTGAGGTCCATCCTTCTAATAGCGCTCGGTATTGAATATAATTCACCAATTGAGCCTGTGTCGCATTTGAATCAAACCGTAATAAGAACCAGGAATGAAAAGTAAATAGCCCACACATAAGAGTACATTAAGAATTCAAAATCATGGTTTACCTTGAGACAGAAATCATCAAGATCCTTTGGTTTACCATAGAGTAGTATCTGATCATGTACCAACCCTGGTTTTGAGTATGAAATGTACTTATGGTACACCCATGTAGGGTTTGCGACTTCCTCTACGTAGCCACTCGGTAACTTGTTAAATAACGGAATCTCCCATCCTTCTGGAGGCATTGTTGCTCTGATAGTAGCAGCTACAGGCATTCCCACATTACCAACCTCAGGATTAAATCCGTATTCATAGAAGTCGTCTTTGAAAAAGTCCTCGGGGTTCTGAATATCATAAGGTCCATCAGTCCAACCCCCCTGCCCGTCTGCAAATCCATCCCACAAGGAACCTTTTATGTAAACACGTGTTCCATCTAAATATTGGCTAGGATCCATTAAAACCGGGGTTGTTCCTTCCTTTGACTCGTCAATCTCGTTGGCTTGCCTAAAAAATGGATGAAGTTTTAGATCATTTGTTAAAGCTTCGTTAATATCGGCTGGTGGTATTTGTTCATTTCCTCCCACCCATAGAGCGAGACTAGGATGATTTCTTAGAAGCTTGACAGTATCTCGTGCACAATACATGAAAAGGTCATGATCTAGTGGACCATCAGGGTTCGAGACTGGGTCACCTCTCCCATCAACATCTCCAGTGATCCAAAACTCTTGCCAAACCTACAAGAACTATCAGATCATTGATGCACCATTATAATCTAAAATACCTTATTTTGTGTTTTTCGAAAAACTTATTGGCCTTGTATATATAAGCAAGAGAGGCACATACAATGTTTAACTAGATTATATACTAAAACTAAAATGGTCATTTTTAAAATGGCATGTGGACATTCTTTTTCTTTAAATACGAGGAAATTCCACCGAGCCACCGGACAAGTATGCACCGAGGAGGACACCCTGCTAGTCATGAGCTGGGCATTCCACCTATTCACATATAGAGGCAGATGGTCCCAAGAAGTTGAAGCCTGCACGAGTAGAACCGAAAGACTCTTTTGGAGAACCCAAGCCTCAACCGCTAGGCCACCCTATGGTTTAGAGTTAACGGCTTTAATCAAAGAATGATTAACTCATTAGTTTAGACCACCCTAAGAAAGCTAGAAAGAGAAAAAGGGGAGAGAGTTACCAGCAAACCATAGATATCACAGTAGTGATAAAAATCAGGTCTCTCAGCCAATCCACCGGCCCAACAGCGTAACATGTTAAAGTTCATATCTGCATGGAACTTGATATCCGTTTGGTAACGCTTCTTTGAAAGCCTGAGCAAACCATCAGACAGAATCCAATTTCCACCACGTATAAATATAGGCTCTCCATTGACCTTAAACAGCCTGAAAAGGGAACCGATAATTAACACAACTCTTTATATCGTTATAAACCACTCAAGTTAGTGTCCTAATGAGTAAGTATACCTTCCACCAGTAGCACTATCAATTTTGCTTTCAATCTTACGAAACCCAAAATGATGGCTCCATGCATCAGACTCTCCATACCCGTCAACATCAACAGCAATTTCAACATTATATAGGGATTGCTTGCCCATGCCATTTGGCCACCATAAATTTGGTTTGTAGAAAAAAAGCTGCAACCAGAAATCATCAACATTAAATATGGAGATAAGTGCTACCTTTAAATTAATCTATTGATCACAAATATCTTCAGTATTAGAGAAAATATGCAATAACTTATGATATGGTGAGGGTAGAAGTGGATATCTCACAAGATACAATGATCCACTGGAAACTTATCCTGTTCTGTGTTTTTTAAACTTTCTTCATGGAGCCATTATCTCCTAAATCAGTAAATTGTTGGACAAAACTATTTTCTCTGATGTTAAATACTTTACCTTGGGAAATGTATATTGAACATGTGATCCGGCAGGAATTGACAATTTCTGTGTTTGAAAATGTTCAATCAAGTGTGTATTTCCTTCAAGTTCGGTTGACACTTGAATTTTCAAGGAACAATCTGCTGCTTTAGCACTTTTGTTTACCAACTCTGTGGTAGCATGCAAATAAACCCTCTTGTAATCATCAAAGAACGATGAAACCAAATGAGGATCTACAGTTTTTATTGGCTGCAGTGTAGTAAATGAGAACTATAAGCAAGAGTTAAGTATTACATAGAGCAATCACATCTTCATTAAGTATTTACTACTACCAAATCAATGGAAGCATGGAAGGATGAAACTATGGAAAGTGTTTTTTTAGACACGAATGTTAGAAAAGTAGCATGGCAGAGGTCAATGAAACCACTTTTTAGGAACTCAATTTTCTAATGAAGGATTAAAAAAGGTGAAAAAAAAAACCATCTGGCACTTAATCAAGGACTCACCCCGGTAACAGTGATGGATACCTCATCCCAGATGCCAGTGTTTCTATCCCTGCAAGACATTATACATATATGAAACTAAAGGAATTTCTTGTCTTCACATCATAAGAATTATGCTGTTTTAACAAAACAAATGGATTAAAACAGCAAATATTTCCTTAGAAAAATATGTCAGATGTTACTATATAGAAAAATAAAAGAAACACTAATGATTACAAAATTGGTTGGTTTGCAGAGGCAACTCTTCCAATTAACCAACTTTTGAAAGGCAGGCTATCTTCTAATTTGACTCTAAAACAAAGTATAAACTATAATCAAATATCATTTCAAGTATAAAGAACTGCTAACATTAACTCTAATACATTGACTCTACTAACTAAGGAAATATATTATTGCTATTTTTATTTAAAGCAATAACCTAGAAGCTATGTTACTATCATATTTGATGTCTATCATTTCTTCCCATGCAAAAGACACCAACCAATTTCTCATGATGGTATATTTGATGTCCATGGAAGGTCCAAAAATGTCTAGATGATCATGTTGATTCCAGGATCCCAATATCTCACTTATATCCTACAAGCATGTGACACATGAAATTTCAATGTTGGGCCCAATAGCTTCCTTGAGGAGAGATCCGTGTTTAAGGAACTTCAAACCCCCTTCTCGCTGCCCAAAATAAGAATCCACATCAAACCCGACAAAGGTCTCGTATTCAAGCCCCACTCGAGTCTGAATGATCAGTACGTTGAGCCCCCTTGTTTGGTGGGCCCTTCCTTATGAAATGTGAGCCTAAGCCATCCTCCCAAAATAGCTATGTCTACCTGACTTCTTAAGTTTAATGTTAGGGTTGGTGTGATTGCACTATCCTCCACTCCTACTAGCCTTCTATAGTTTATATCAGTCTTCATTTGAAAATACACACACACACATACATATATACATACATACAAATACACACACACATACATAGGAGTATAGGATCTAAAGAATCATTTGAATGGTGAAAATAAATGATTGACACGTAAGTGATATTATTGTTGGTAACCCTTCACATCCCGGCTATGTTTGACAGAGAGCTTTTAGGAGCTTTTGTTTTTAAAAAGCTCTACTAAAAACTAAAGCCTTGTTTGGAAGGAAAACATAGAGCTTTCATTTTCTCATAAAAAGCTCTTTTATAAAACGCTAGTAGAAGTAGCGTTTAAAAAGCTCGGGAGCTTTTGGTCAAACATAATTACCCTTTTACCCTCCTATTAATCATAAATTACCACCTTTAATTAATATTAATGTCCTTTTACGTAATTTAATACTAAAAACTACAGCTACAACTACTTTTACCAAACACATTCATAAAACTAAAAGCTCCAGCTCTTTTAATAAGTTTCAGCTCTCAAAAGCTCCAGCTACTAAAAGCTCTACCTCTTTTAAAAACACAAAGTTACAGCTAGTTTTGCCAAACATACCCTCTATATATGTTATTGTTTTACCCGTGGTGGTTACAATTATAATATTGCTTACGTGTCAAGTACTATTTGTTTTCACTGATTCTCATTAGATCCTTGTGTGTGCGCGATAGGGTGTGGACTTAGTGACCACATCTTCGGGACGTATTGCATCTACATGTAGATCATAACCTTAATAGTTGATTCACATTTTTAGATCCAATCAAAGGCGAATCACTGAAAAAGAACACTAAAAATCATGAATTAAATTGTAGATTTATGAATCAAATATAAATTGTGTTTTTTTGCCCAAAAGTGTAACGATGCAAAGCTTCCTTGAATGTGAATCAGCAATGAAGGTTTGATCGACAATTATGATTCAATACTTGGTGGTTCTGCACGAAAGATATGGTCTTGTTGTGCCAAAATCCAAAATCGAAAACGAAAAAAGAAAACAAAAGCAATACCAAAAAACCAATATGAATCATGAATTTATTATTGCCAAACTCAAAATCAAAGAACTCTCAAATAGGTATTAAGTGACTACATCTTGGGTGTAATTACCAATGACCCTAGTTAGTCCTATTTAAACTAATCAATACTAACTCTAAACTAATTACACTATTAAGAAAATACAATTTCACCATTATAGATTCAAGTCATAGTTCTCGTTCAATCCTGACTCTGTGTGTGTGTGTGTAACTGAATTTCCGAGTTTTAGTCATGAGTCGACAACTATCAGTTCTACGATTAGCAGGAAAAAAGTGAAAATTGATCACAAAAATGAATATACTTACCTGATGGGAGCCATCCAATCCCACCCCTCAACATATTGTGTAGCAACGTCTTTGCCAATCTAGCATGGTTACATTAAGCTATTAACTTGAATGATTGAAACAAAGACAATAATAAATGTGCATCACACAAGTAATATAATGTGCCTCAGCAGTCATATATACTTCTTACTCCAATCAATTATGCACCAATTGACATGATATTCCCAACCTAATGATTTCATCTATACCAACTATCTATTATGAGCTTAAACTTTATTACATTTTACCAACCACACAATATTATCATCATCACTCAACGCAAATGTCAAAACTAGTCTAGGAAGGCAAGCCGTAATGAAAATAAGAGATGTTCATTTTACCTCATGATCACCTCCTTGGCCTCCTTGGGGAGGAATTTTACCAGGATGATCAGGTGGGTGAACAAGAACTGCAAGCATATTTTGACCATCAGGGTGAAGCATATCTGTCACATTAATTGAATGCCTGCGAAACATCCCCTTTGGCAGGACAGTTTGATGTCCATTCAAGTATACTTCAGCAGAGTAATTGATTCCCCGAAAATTTAGATCAACATGCTGATCACTTGACTGTAAACATTCAATAGATCAAAGACCAATGTACATGACAATACAATAAGTAAAACTAAATAAATGACAACCACAATTCTATGCCAATCTACAATAAGAGTTTTATTTGACATATTTTCTTAATCCAACCAACTCTTGCTTTAGTACCAAAAGAATCCTGAAGGTGCCATATATCAATAGTATTTTTTTTATTTTTACCGTTGTTCCCATCATGATTACGACCTTCAAGATGCCCATTTGCAATTCTTACCCAAGTCCTAGTCTTAAATCGAGCAGAATAACTTGGTTAACCAGTCCTTACAGTTGCACACAGGGGAGTTAATAATTCTCATGTGTCTATATTTTTGGTTACTTGCATAGCTGGAATTAAATTCTTAATATTTATTTATATTTAAGTGATCTTTACTATAATCACCAAGATAATTCTACTTCAACATAATTTACAAAATGCATTTATCATAATATTTAATTAAATATGTAATGCATTTGTCATTTCTTCAGCATATGTATTGGAGAATTAAGATACATTCCAAAATGCAATACAAAGACCTTAACAGTTTGCAGGGCTTGGACCTAAATAGTGATATTTAGTCCTTCCTAATGCAACTATATCACATCTCCCTCATTTATATATGTGTTTTTGTTTTAACCTCTTCCTCTGATGCAACTTGAGAGGAACTATCATTGTAATGAGAAAATACATTTACCAGCAACTGACAATGAGGATACATATGTCTACTCCAAAGTCACATTTATGAATTAAAAAAAAACAATACGCTGTATCAATCACACTAGAACCCTACCAGTTTAAACTGAAAAGAGTGATCTCACAAGCAAAATACTAGTAAAAGAATTGGACGGATTTAAGTGCTTAAAAATAGGCATTTCACAAATAAAATACTTGTAAAAGAATATGTGGCGTACCAATTTAAACTGAAAAGTTGTGAAAAACCAGAACGTGTAGTATCCCCTCCCTGAATCGCCAATGTCCATAATCGCCTCATTCTTCAGCCCATAGAATGGATCTGGAATGAGGTTGTTCTTTACCAGGGTTGCCAAAACACTGCCAAGAAAATAATTTCAGAGTATGCATGCAATAAAGCGAATGAAAAAACATGCACCATGCAATTTGATTGAAACATTTAGATTGAGATAGATGTACTTCTTGGTGTGAAATTGCATTATGAGTAGTCTTTTAGCTGGAGTACTAAACGCTAATCATGATTAATGAAATACAGCTACAAGGTGCCTTAGTTTTGTCATCTCATTTCAGTATGGCATATAACAACAAATCAAAGTTAAGCATCATGTAATTTATAGCATTTGCTTTACATGAAGAAATGAACATGGAATTTAAGACAAAAAAAACACCTCCTCAAGCATTCAAATCAGACAGGGAACATCGCACCTTTCAGAAACCAATATTAAATATCCAAATAGTTGTACAAATGTTTTAATTCAGAACAACAATTTTCTTAATTTTTCCTCCATTTATTGTTGATGATTTTAGTCTCATTAGGATTTTAGGTGATCAGGAGAGACCAATGAGATTCATGTTAAGCTTCAAAAGGGTAAGGAGGTGCAGAGTGCACATTCGTATAACCTAACTCCAGGCTTGCCAACAGGCGGGGACCAAGGAGGCTGCATCCCGAAACCTAAACAGTATACACGATTAAGGCTTGAAGGGATGTTGAATTTTTTTTGCAGTGAACCATAATTGTCAAGTGATAGGATTTTACTATTAGCCTAAAGTATATTCTAGAAGGGGTATTCTAGTAATAATAGTTGTAGTTAGTTATTTTGGAAAATCTATAAATAGGGGATGAAGGGAAGGAAGTAATGTGCAGAGAAATATTGTTAGATCAGTTAGGCTCTTAGCTAATCAGCTTTGAGCGAGGCTCTTAGCTTTATGCTTTGAGAGAGGGATTATCCCTGGGATCCTTTTGGATTGTCTATTGTTAGATCAGCTAGGCTTTGTTTTATCCATTGCTCTATAAACTGCAATTCTGATTATGCATCATTGGTCCGACCTGCCCGTTTCAGTCTCTACCGATCCTTCTACTTTGCTGCCTCCGCTTTTCATTTTTTTCTGTTTTGATCATGGAGATCAGATCTGTTCTGTCTCGTTTGGAGCAAAACGAGGAGCGAATTCGTCAATTGCAATGGGATGTCACTGAAATCAAGTCTATGTTGAAGTCTCTGGCCGCTGATCAAATTGAGGATGCAAAGTTTCGCAAGGAGATGCTGAATTGGATGAAGCAACAGGGGAAGCAACCTGATTCAGGGGGAGGAATGAGATCTGGAATTGTCTTCGATGATGTTGCTGAGAACGGTGACTGTTTTGGTGATGGTGATGGTACTGCACGGATTCTTCACGATCAGAATATCATCAATTTCGCAATACCTTATCCAAAGATCAATCAAGGGGCGTTAAATCTTAACTCCTACACTACTATTCCTACTACATCTTGTTTGGCTAAGAAAAATCCTGTGAATATGGAACTTCCCTGCTGTGAAAAAGAAGCTGCAGTTATAAGAGAAGTTGTTGCTACCAAGGTGTTTGATAAAATGCCTACAAGAGACTTTGATGAAAATACATTCTATGAAGTACATGTTGATGGATATGCTTTAAACATCGGCAAGAGCGTCGGACAACTGAGTAATGATCTGTCCAATTTTATTGTTTTGGGCTGGATTGCAAGTTCGCAATGTTGGTCAACTACTCTAGACAACATGACTGATTTTTATGGATTTATGAAGACAATTAAAGGGTGCAACATAATGGGAGCTCTTAAAGGAATCTACATTCATGATGATCGATTGGCTACAAATGGGCATAAAGGATTGTTGATCAAGAACAAACCCAGAGTTGTGACAAAATGGTTGGTGAAATGGAAGTGGAAATGATATACGCAATCAACAAGTCTTGAGGTCAAGACTTTTTCAAGGAGAGAGTATTGATAGGATTTTACTATTAGCCTAAAGTATATTCTAGAAGGGGTATTCTAGTAATAATAGTTGTAGTTAGTTATTTTGGAAAATCTATAAATAGGGGATGAAGGGAAGGAAGTAATGTGCAGAGAAATATTGTTAGATCAGTTAGGCTCTTAGCTAATCAGCTTTGAGAGAGGCTCTTAGCTTTATACTTTGAGAGAGGGATTATCCCTGGGATCCTTTTGGATTGTCTATTGTTAGATCAGTTAGGCTCTGTTTTATCCATTGTTCATAAACTGCAATTCTGATTCTGCATCATCAAACCTATGCTTGGCTGTTAACATAGCTATTGTTGTTAAGATATGTTGTTGCTCTTAAGGTTTTTGCTATGACCTTAACATTTGTTAAGCTGTTAAGCTTGCTTAACGGTTTGTTTGGCAGTTACTAACAATTGGTTCCCTCCAAATTTAACCATCGCTTTCCCTCCAAAAATTGTATTTTTTTGCTGGTGTATATATCTCTGCGCACTAATAAATTTGGCCATATGAGTTTTATATACAAACACAACACATACTCTATATTTGACTCTCATTTTTGTGCCTAAAACATGAGTGTTATCATCGGATTATCCCAAAGTGAGCTTCACGATATCAGCCATTTAAGGGTCGAAATATCACTTTCAGAACAGAAAGTGGTTTTTACATGATCCAATCAGTGTATCCAGTTTTTCATTCTTATTGATTCTCTTTGCTCTTTAAACGAAATCCCCCAACATTTGTGAGTCTCATATCCACGTATCCTCAAATCACAAATATGAGGCCCAGATAATCAAAACGAGATATAAAATGAGGCAGACCAAATGCATGGACCCTTCCAATTTTTATCAACAAAACATACGACACTGATTCCAAACTGGCATACTATAGCGACTTCAACGATCTTATTCTTTTTTGTGTGGGTGTCTTGAGCAAAGAGTCAACCACTAACCACCAAAATTTCATAACTTACTCTGGATGCTCAACAGCTCATATAAGTAAAACTATGATTTCATCTTAAGAGCAACCCTTGCTCATTTTACATGGTCTCCATATGAAGGGAATAAAATATAACAGCAGAAAGTGCAAATTTTGCTTTTCAGTTGTAGCAATTGAATGGGTATCTAAAAACAGGGTCTCCTGTACTAGAAACTTAGTCATATGGAAAGCTACTACATGAGCCGTTTAAATGTTCAAATCATTCACAGAATTTAAACTCGACAATGTTTGTTAAGACCTTCCATATATGTTCATCAATCTATATTTGCAATATGATTATATATGCATAGATATAATACCATAATAATTAATATCCCACTTCAATGACTTTATATATGAGATTAGAAGACAAAAGATTCATAAGCATTATCTTCTAACTGGACAACTGATTTAGGAGAAGATACAAACCTTACATTGCAAAAGGAGGAGTGACACCATCACCATCTTCCATATCAAGTCTACTGAGCACTTCGTTTGCAAAATTATTAAGGATTTCTTATTGCAAACTCAACATGTTCTTATAAATTCTTCTACTTATTGTACTTAATACCATTAAGAGCAAACTCCATAAAAATAAAAATCAAGCATTATATTTTTTCCTGATTCTAGCAACCAACTTTGAGATAAGCACCAAATAGATACAACCCATACAGGATACTAGCATTTCATAAGGAGTTTAGCAAACCATAAGTGGTTTGCTACCATCAGTAATCAAATGTAAAGTTGATTGATATAATTGGTAAAAGAATATAAGTTGATTTCTATTTAGCAATTACTCTAAAAGTGTGAAAAGCTATGAAACTGCTTTCTATTTACTTATTTAGTGTAGTTTACCTATAATTAAGTATTTAACTCTAGTTAAGTGACTTTAGTCCCCTCTCAAAATAAATACCAAGTTTTACTAGGCACATAGTTAAATACACTCCACATCAAGAAATAAATATAGTACTAGTTTAACAGAAGAACCTTATTGCTAGTCAAATACCAGAAGTACCCCTCTGTAATAACGAATAGAGGAATCAATCTTGTGAACCAACATCAACTTTATAAATCTATTGAATTCATATTACTAACTGGCAAAAGGTTAGGTATGTATTGAAACTCACAGAAAATTATTTTCCAAAATTTGGCAGTTTGCACTGATTAACTATGCATTAAGTTTCTGGCCAAATTTCTTTCAGAGAAAGAAACATAGCACTGAATATCGGACGACTTCCAAACATTTATACTGTCAAAATCTAGATGGACGAAACGATCAACAGATGTTTCCCTAAATTTTACATGAAATTGATTTCAGAATTAGCTAATTGCAGTTGAAAATCATGTCAAGTTTAGCTCAATTTTCCAGGAATCAATTCCCTACCAGAACAAAACTTCAAAACCTACTTTAACAAACATCAACAATGAAACACTGTATAAATCAAATGCAAAAAGCTGGAGAAAGGTTTCCGTACGTTCCGGGAACCACAGCAGGCATCCAAGGAGAAGCATTGGAAGGAGTATAAGTAGTCGTGAGCTGAATTCCGGTAAGTTGAACATCGGTAGATCGAGCAGCCAACCATTCTTCATCCAGAACCTTTTTCCGTTGCTCCTCCCCCATTTTCGAACTTCAATCACAGCAGAAGTAGCTTGTAGCTTGAATGTTTAATGGTGATGCATGTAAAACCCTAACAATGGCAGAATTATCTACCTGTCATACAAGAAACTTCACCTACAACTACAAATGTCGCTTCATCAAGACGATCTTTGAGGATTGAATGAAATTTAAAGGATGCTTGTAATTGTCGGTTTGATTTTTGTCTCTTTTGATATCAATCCGCTTAATGGGACAGAGCATTTAAGGATTGATATGATATAATTAACGGCCAAATAACAACTTAAACAAGTTTAATATAAAAAAAAACCAATGTGTTTTTTTGTTTTTCATGTATTTACAGTTTAGTCAATTCGCATTAATTTTTACCAATAAAATCCTTAAGTAATATATTTGTTTGTGATTTTTAAAGTTTTTCTTTAGTTTTTCAACAAAATCTTCAAGTTTGTGAATTTTTTAAAGAAAAATAGTGAAAACGTGTTGGTTTTTTTTGAAAAAAGACAGGGTTGATAATGATAAAAATAAAATTGTTCTGAAAACCGGATTAAAAACAATAACTTAAGTACTTTCTTAGGAAAAAATAACACGGAGGGACTAAATCATAAAAACATGAAAAGATATTGGTTTTTTTTCATATTAAACTCCTATTTATATGAATTTATGTATGATTAGTTTTCTGTTATTTTATTTTATTATTTTATTGAAATATTTAAAGTATACCTATTATCTGGTATATTAAAAAAAAAAAAAGTCAATTAAAATTAACAAAATATAATATCATGTTTTAATTTTCAATTATTATGAAACAATAACATATGTTAATGAAAAGACTAAATATATAAAAAAAAAATTTCAATTATAAGATGAACGGTTAAGAGTTTTGAAATTTAGGTTGCAGACGTTGAAAGATTGAAAAATATTGTCTTTTACTTCGCAGACACGGGACAGACCTTTGCAAATAAACGCATTCAATATGAAACATTTTTCCATGTCTGCACACCCGCACAAACATAAGAGTTTCGAAGATTTTCAAATAGAAAACAAATGATAGATGTTTTTGTTTTCTTTTCATAATATTCTTTGTAAAAAACATTTATGTTATGTTTGGTATAGGGAATTAAGAGGAGAGAAATGGAAATAAGATGAATTCCCATGTGAACATGGGAATTCATCTTATTTTCATTTCTCTCCTCTTAATCTCTATACCAAACATAATCTTATAGATATATACACACACTATGATATTTAGGGGTGTTATTGGGACCAAACCCGGACCGGACCGGACTGAACCCGGTTAGGACTGAACCCGAATGAAGCAAATATATGAAACCGAGGACCAGACCATTTGAATATTCTTGGTCCCGATTCGGTCCCGGTCCCAGTTCCGGGTATTCGGGAAAAACCCGGTAGGACCAAACTAAAAATCACTTTTTTTTTTGGAATAGCAACTATAAATCACATAACAAAGTAAAAGAAACATCCATGATATTTAGTGTACAAACATTCAAAAAAACAATAACAAACCAACCAAAAGTTTTGAATTTTGACAACCATTCAAAAAACCAAACCAAGTCAATAACGAAAAAAAAAAAAACACCGATCGCCCTTTATTTTTTTTTTCCTTTTCCATCGGGGTCGCGTATTGTTTCTTCAATCTCTACAAAAAAATTAATAAAGTTAGTATATATTATATAATGTTTGATTTCTAGAAAAATATATGGTTTTACCCAATGCGATGTCATCGTATTTCAAATTGTCGTCAATATCATCTCTTCGATTCCATCGACCTCAATCCACGGCAACTCTTTAATTCCATCGACCTCACAGCGTCTCTTCCACTTCGTCTTCTGGTCTCTGGAGTTTGTGTTGCGGTGGAGAATTGGACTACTGGAGATCCTAAATCCTATTCTAAATTCTAGATGGCTTTGCATTTCGGTTCCGGGTAATTCCCGAACCCGGACCGGACCGAACCCGAATGAAACAATTATATGAAACCGAGGACCGGACCATTGCTTGGAAATCGGTCCTATTCGGGTTCGGGACCGGTTCGGTTCGGGTATTTGGTCCGCATATAACACCCCTAATGATATTTGTGGAAAAAAAACACACGCAATATACATTAAGAAACCATTTATTATTAAAAAATCATAATGTCTTGCTAAATTTCCTCTCCAATTCCATAAGCATAATCCTTAGTTTTAGTTCTTCATAATATATATCACCTTTATAATGGATAACCTTCTTTTGTAACAGGTTGCTTTGCAGAATGTTTTCAGAAATAATGAAATCTGTCAAACGAATAAAAAGCTGCAATAAATGGAATGAAATTAAATTCCATCCTTTGTTGTTTTATTATTGTAACGAAGTATTCCCGTATATTTTCAGCACCTTAATGATATTCTTATCATCTACATGAAGAAGCAAGCTCAATAAATGTAATATGATAAAGAAGAAGACAATATGAATGTGGAGAGAATAAGGAACAGTGGCGGCTGATGGTATTTCAAATTGTCAACCGTGTGTATTGAAAAGTAACCCTAGGAGCCTTTTGTAGGCTCCTTTAATTAACTTACATAATATGACACTTTTGGCCCCTACACTTTGCATAACCATAAATTACATAGAAATAAAATACAAGACAAATTACAAAGACAATAAATATTACAAAACAACTCCTAAGATCGAAATAAATAAATCTAACAATCTCCCCCTTTTCGATCACTTAGGAGGTCCTGGAACTCGGGCATGGTCAGTAGATTCTCGAAGACCAAGTATGACGTCGAAGCGTCTGGTTACTTGTCTCAGATGAAGCCTTTCGTTCAGGTATTCAATGCCGCTGAGTGTATCCTGTATTTCCTTTGGTGAGCATCTTTGTTCAGGATCTGGTTGAGCATCATAGTCTTGTACTTTCTTTGAAAGAGCAGCTCGAACCAATCTAAGTGTACCATCGGAATAGCAAGGAAGATCCTCAAAGCGCATATACCTTTTGTAGCCCTTGTAGTTTACAAAAATGACACCCGGATCCCCAGAAAGTACAACTCTGTAGGCCGGGTGGTGGGCTAGGAGAAAGCTGTCTTGTTCCGGTGCACGTAGCCCTACCTTGACCATAGCACTTTCGATCGCCATCTAAAAATCTCTTAAGCACATTATGATCGATCGGCGATTCATACTTCGAACTAAGGCACCCAAAGCAGTCATGCGAGACATACGTCCTTTAATGCGATTTTTCAATCTCTCGTGAAGGAATTCGACATCGTCCACATTTATAAAGTCTAGGTCATTCTCGAAGAACTCATCAGCAGTGCCATCTTCTCTTTCAACTTGAAAGGCGGGATAGTATACTTTTGCTCTTTTGCACATGGTGATAGAAACGAGTTTCTTTATCTTCGATTTGGACACTTTAGACCTTCTCTCCCTGAGCATCATTTGATAATATTCGGCCTGTTCAGCTTTGGTAACGTTTGTGAGTTCCATGAGAAGGCGTCTGCTGAAGGCTCCAGGTTTCAATCTGAACACCATCTTAAATCTTTCTTCTAGGTACGGGTTCTGAAACTGCTCAGGGGGAAACTTTTGTAGAAACTCTTTGAGGCCCTGAACGGGGGGTTCTTCGATTTCAGATCTTTTGGCTTCTAGAAGCTTTATAATTGTCCCCCGTCGTTCTTGTCGCATTTGGTCTTTTTCTTCCTGAGGCAATGTTTGCACCTTGCCTTTGGTGTAGTGGTCTACCCAAAATAAATCATCTTTTCTGTACACGCCAGGTCCCTCCGGAGTTTCATCGAAGCAATCAACCCTTTTTGTTGGGGAGGGACCTGAACGTTGGGTTTGTTGGACTGGTGGAGGGCTTGGGGATCTTGGAGAGCTGATAGTGATGTGGGATTCTTTTAATGACAGGGGAGCTTGTATGGATGAAAGTATATCTTCTTGATGGGCTCGGGGTGGTGAATTCAGGAAATCAAAAGATGAGGATGAGGATTTTTTCGTTGGAGTTAATAAAGGTTGGTTGTCCTCGGTATCGGAATCTGAGTCAGAAACTAATATGATTTCAACCTTTTCGTGCGGTTCCTCAAATTCTACCATAGCTGTCATCGGATCCAGTGGAGCTGGACCCTCGACCATGGGCTCGTCTTCTATTAACATGTACTCCTGAGCCTCCTGAGACTTTTCCCCCGACCCCTGAAACTCGGACCCCTCGGCGGTCTCTGCTCCCCCTATACCCAGCATGGGCTCCTCAAATTGAACTTTTCTGCGCTTCTCCCCCTCATGACGATCAGGGTCGTCCAGGTCGTCATGTTTCCTTTTAGGGGCTTCGGCCTGAGTGCGGCACTGAAGGTCTATGACCGCCGACTCGAGGCGATCCATTCGCGAATTGAGCTGCTCTTGGACTTGAAGAATCAAACGATTAAGAGCATCGATTTTGTCCGAGAGCTCGGCTATCTGAAGATGGACTGAATGGGAACCTGGTGAGGGGCCAGCTTCGGAGGCGACACCCTTACCCTTGATAAGAGAAAGAAGGGCGGTGTGACGGTCCTCGGCGGCCTCCCTTTGGGCGTCCAGGTCAGCCCGGGTAATAACTCCGGCAGCACGTGTGTATATGTGGGGATGGAATCGTGGGTGAAGGAAGTTCGGTCACGTGGGGAGGAGTGTGACCTCTTTCAACACCGCCACTCTCCGAATGAGAGGGCGATGGAGTGTGTGGAAGATCCCCGTGGAATGAAGTGGTTTCCCTTTGAGGGGAAACCAAGTGGGTGGTGGGGGTTGTTTCGACCGCTGGACTAACGGTCTTATGAAAGGGAGTCCGGCTAACAGGGCTTGGTTCTCCCTCAGACTGAATATCCCTCGCTCTTACGACAGAAACGGTTCTTTCGGAATCCGCCATCTCTGCCGTCTCACCTACATCTCCCTCCCTCACAATCTCAACCTCCCGCTCACCGAAACCCATAGATTGTTGAACATCCATCCCTTCTCCCTCATGCTCACTCTCTCGTTGCTCAACTTCGGACTGGTTAGTCTCAGTCGATTCCGACTGAGACTCATCCGGATAATTCTCTCTTATATACGCCCTTACCCGCTCTGTGCCCCTTGACCTCGTTAAAGTAGATAGAGGAATTTTCATCACCTGTACCGTCGGGGCCCCCTTTGGCAGGGTTAACTTTTGGATTGCCACTGTGGGGTAGACATCAGCCTCCGGACGCTCATGTATGTCATCGTCTTGATCCATAGCACACTGGATGATGAGTTGAAGGAATCTTTGATAAGGAACATACTTGCGACCTTTCTTTGTGCTTCTTTCGACGTAGACTCTTCGTAATTCTTCAAAGATGAAAGCAGCATAGTCCACGTGTCGGTCAAAGGCAAAGCCGGTGAACATGGCTAATACCTGGGCCGACGCCGAGTCATGTCCTGAATGCTTGGCGGTGAGGCATTTGTTAAGCACATCGAATAGAATCCGCCAGTGGGACTGAAGGTTTTTCGTGCAGAAGTCTGATGGTTTGGTAAGAGGACCGTCATACCCTAGAGTTTGTATCTCAGATAGGGCCTCAGATACGGATGGGTTTGGGTCAAATGAATCAAGGGTGGGAAGGTAGTCTTCTATTGGTAGATGAAGAATGTGGCGGATGGCTGCGGTGGTGATTTTGACCGGAACGCAGTCAATGGTGGAGGTGAAGTGAGGTTCGGGGTCGGTTATATATTGGAGCCTGTTCCAGAATTGTTGGAGGTATATCTGGGGAACAGCTATGGCAGTTGATAGTGCGTAATAGATGGGATGGCGGGTGAGGATGTCGAAGGCAAGGGTTTGGGTTTCTTTTGAAAGGATGGAAACGTCGAGTTCCCAGTTATGTGGGATAAACTCGACAAACTCGGCGCTGGGTAGAATGGATTCCTCGGGTAGCTGAGCATTGTTATTTGGAATGGGAGGATGGGGTACGGTGAGAATGATTGCAGGATCCATTATCCTGCAAAGTGCAACAAAGTTAGAATCATAAGACTTGATATGATAATGCATTGATGTGAAGTCTAGATGAGTGTGAAATAGAAATTGTCTGATCTGTTTAGCATTGGGTCTTTATTAGCATAATAAAATTCCACTAATAAAGTCCAAAGTCAATCGTTAAGAGACCGATGTTAGATAAGACCGTTTCACTCAAACACTGATCGTAACTCTAATCAATGGTGCACTTGGATGGAACTATTTTTGTGATTTTTTTTAATTTATATAAACATGCAGAAGTGGAAAAATGAAAAAAATTTAAAATAAAAAAAAATCCTAAGTGTTGGATTTCGGATGGTCCGAATTCGGATGAACAGTGTCACGAATTCGGATCAATGAATGATTTGTGGTGGTCCGAATTTGGAGGTGGTGAAAAATGGGGACCGAATTCGGATGAAGGTCCGAAGTGTGAGGCATGAAATGGATGAAAGAGGTCCGAATTCGGATGTGTCATGAACATGGTCCGAATTCGGTTGATGACTTGTGTAAATGCATGCAATGATATGGGAATGTCCTAATTTCGGATGGTACCTGGAATTCGGATGGGGACCGAAACCGGGTATCATCCGAATTCGGATGCACAGTGGGAACAGACTTAGACAATTTTCAAGTTTTGAAAAATTTTGACCCTGCTTTGATGGTCCGAATTCGGATCAACAGTGGACCGAATTCGGATCAACAGTGGTCCGAAATGGGTTTTGTACTTTGAAAAATTTTTGAATCTAGTCTAAGTCGGACATCCGAATTCGGGTGGTGGTCCGAATTCGGACATCCGAAACTGCATGAGTGCAGTTAATGTTCATGCAAAAATAAACGTGAACAGTTGAAATGTTAATAAAAATGCATGAAATTACAGATCCTAATCTAAAACAACCTAAGGAACATTTTATCTAACTACTACTAAGTAAAAAGAACACATTTCAGTAACTAAAAAGAGCAAAAACCGAAATGAAAAGCTAATAAAAATTTGAAAATCAAACACGTAAACTAGGAAGTTAAAGACTAAAATAAAGTGAAAAGAATGTTACCTGATGGTGCCGAAGAAGGAAAGTGCAAGAAAAACAAAGAAATATGATGGTCCAAAAGCTTCAAATCGGTAAAAATGGTGGATGTGGGCGGTGGAGTCGACGGTAAGGAAGAAGAGAGAAATAGAAATATCTTGTGGATGAAGAAAGTGAGACCTTTGACTGTTTGACCACCCTTATATAAGTCCGCGCGGGTCGTGGGTCGGGTCAGAGGGATCCGCGCGGTACATTTATATGGGCCGCCGATTTTGGACTCAACAAACACAAAAAAAATATGGGCCTTTCAAGAAATTAATCAAAACAAAATTAAAAAATTTGGCCCAATTTTTATTGCATCTTTTTGAGGTTTTCCATGAGACTTCAAAAATAACAAATAAAAATAACAAATAAAAAGTAAAATATTTTTGGTATTTTCTTTAATTTTGAAATTAAAATAAAATGTAAAGTAACCTAAAATCTTTTTGGCTTTTTGATAAATTTGAAAGTTAAAATCTTTTTGTGATTTTCTGACCTATTAACTTAAAACTTAAAATTAAATTAAAATTAAGACTAACCTAAAATTCAAAAATTTAACTATAAAAGAAATAAAAAGAAACACAGAATTATAAAATTTAAAATCCTAACTCTACTCCCCCTCAAATAAATACTGATCCTTTTTTTCTTTTCCTTTTTCAGATTTAAATCACGACAACCCTTTTTAAGCCTTACAAATATAGACAAACCTGGATATTGTTTGCATCCCACTCCGTGATGAACAATTCACACAGCAATTTATCAGGATCATTAATTATTAAAAATATACGCAGATAAGGAAATATTGAGTTTCAATCTTGTGACATAATCCTTAAATTTAAATAACAGATATTTTCTAAAATAAAGGAATCTCAATCATGATAGATTGAAATAGAATTATTTAAGACAATATCTGATATTTAATTTGAAGGTGGATTCAACATGCCGATATGGGATACCAAAAACTGAAAACGAGGTTCGTCTAAAGCTTTA
Organism: Centrapalus pauciflorus; assembly: GCA_020465985.1. Classification (NCBI taxonomy): domain Eukaryota; kingdom Viridiplantae; phylum Streptophyta; class Magnoliopsida; order Asterales; family Asteraceae; genus Centrapalus; species Centrapalus pauciflorus. The sequence continues at coordinate 224,195 of JAANYP010008240.1, forward strand.
GTAAATATATCCGCAAGTTGATATTCCGTGCCAACAAAATACAACTCAATGGTTCCCTTTTCCACGTGATCTTTAATAAAATGATACCTGATATCTATGTGTTTTGTTCGAGAGTGCTGCACGGGATTGCAAGAGATGGCAATTGCACTTCGAGAATCACAGTAAATAGGGATATTGGTGAGTGAGAACCCATAATCGCGTAATTGTGTTCTCATCCACAGCACTTGAGAGCAACAGCTTGCAGCTGCTACATACTCAGCCTCAGCTGTAGATGTGGATACACAATTTTGCTTTTCGGAAGACCAACTCACCGGTCTATCTCCTAAAAACTGTATTCCTCCCGATGTGCTTTTTCTGTCCACTCTACAACCTGCAAAATCAGCATCTGAAAACGCGGTAAGATCGAAATCGGTTCCCTTTGGATACCATAGACCAAGTTCGGGTGTACCCTTAAGATAACGAAAAATGCGTTTTACCGCAGTTAGGTGTGATTCTTTTGGGTCGACCTGAAATCTAGCACAAAGACATGTTGAAAACACTATATCCGGTCTACTGGCAGTCAAGTATAGTAAGGATCCTATCATCCCTCTGTAAGTTGTATTATCGACACTTTTCCCGGAAGGATCGGTGTCTAACTTACAGTTGGAGGCCATGGGAGTTGCGATACTCGTGCAAGAGTCTAACTTATACTTCTTGAGAATGTCAAGAGTATATTTCGACTGGTTCACAAAAATCCCATCCTCAAGTTGTTTGACTTGTAATCCGAGGAAAAAGTTCATTTCCCCCATCATACTCATCTCGAACCGGGACTCCATTAGGGCTGAAAAATCCTTACAAAAATTACTGTCAGTAGATCCAAATATAATATCATCGACATAAATCTGTACTAGCATTATATGTGGGCCTTCCCTTTTAGTGAACAGAGTTGTGTCCACCACACCTTTATAGAAACCGGCAGAAATAAGAAAATTCGAAAGACTATCATACCATGCTCGAGGTGCTTGTTTTAAACCATAGAGGGCCTTATCTAGCACATAAACATGGTCAGGTTTATGTGCATCAACAAAGCCTTGTGGTTGTTCAGCATACACTTCCTCGTTAAGTTCACCGTTTAGAAAGGCAGTCTTGACGTCCATTTGGTACACTTTGAAGTCTTTGTGTGCCGCGTACGCCAAGAAGATTCTGATTGCTTCGATCCATGTAACTGGAGCGAAGGTCTCGTCATAATCTATCCCTTCTTGTTGTCGGTAGCCTTTGGCAACGAGTCTTGCTTTGTTCCTTATCACAATGCCGTTCTCATCTCGTTTGTTCTTAAAGATCCACTTCGTTCCGATGACTGTACGGTCTTTTGGCTTGGGAACTAACCGCCATACTCTTAGCTGTTCAAACTGGTTGAGTTCCTCTTGCATTGCAACTATCCAATCCGGATCTGTCAGGGCTTCATCCACACGAGCGGGCTCTATCATACTCAAGAATGATGCGTAGAGACATTCATTAGCAGATGCCCTACGAGTTTGGACTCCTGTTGATACGTCACCAATGATTTGATCTGTTGGGTGACTGCGGGTCCATTTGATCTCGTGTGGAAGGGGTGCTCGGGATGGAACCTCTGTGGTTAATATGGGGATGGATGAGGATTCATGGTCAATGGTTTCAAATGATGGTACCACAGGTTCTGGTTCAATTTCCGAGTGTTCAGGTGAAGGAAGAATCGTTGGTATTATATGTGAGGGTATTACAGGAGTAGATTCAACTGCGGATGTGTCGGTGGATGATGTGGATGGATGAGGGTATGTTGATGAAGTTGGAGCGGAGAAACTTTGCGGCGCAGTTGAACTGGAAGGATTACCTACATTAGTTACAACATTAGACACACTAGCGTTAGGACCGAAAAATTCAACATAAAAAGGATCAAATAAATTAACCAAATCAGAAGAAGAAAAAGAAATGGGGTTATTCGAAGAGTCTCCAGGCATTTGAGTAATGCGTGGTCCTGATTGATCAACTTCGGGTGCCAGTTCAGCCAACTCATCAAATGTGACGTGCACACTTTCATTAACTGTTCTGGTTCGGGTATTGAATGCGCGATACGCCTTCGAGTTGGATGAGTATCCAATGAAGATCGCTTCATCCGCCTTTTCGTTAAATTTCCCGAGGTTGTCTTTGTCATTCAGCACGTAGCACCTGCAACCAAATACACGTAAGTACTTGATAAATGGTACTTTATTCAAAAAGAGTTGGTAAGGAGTTTTGTTAAAGCGCTTATGGATGATGGAGCGATTCTGTGTATAGCATGCTGTTGATACGGCTTCGGCCCACAAGAACGGAGGTAGCTTTGAATATGTGAGCATTGTACGAGCGGCTTCTACTAGCGTACGGTTACGCCTTTCCACGATCCCATTTTGTTGAGGTGTTCGAGCAGCAGAGTATTGATGCTGAATCCCTTTGGATCGAAGGAAGCCCTCCACTACCGAGTTCTTGAACTCCGTGCCGTTATCTGATCTGATTGATTGTACTGACAGCTGCTGTTGGGTCTCGACACTCTTGATAAAATCAATGATTTCTTGAGCTGTCTCGTCCTTGGAACTCAAGAACCTGACCCAGGTATATCGAGAATAATCATCAACGATGACCAACACACATCGTTTTCCATTTATGCTTTGAGTTCTCATCGGTCCGCATATGAAGTAACTCCAAAACTCTTTTTGTTGATGGTTCGGGCTTTGGTTTGTGAGATGATCGCTTCATTTTTCCTTTCTCACATGCTCCGCACAGATGGTCCTTTTCGTAGCGCAACTCAGGAAGTCCTTTGACCAATTGCTTCGCAGCCAGCTTGTTGGTATTATCAAAATTCAAATGGGATAATCTTCGATGCCACAACCAAGAGTCTTTTGAAGAGGCTTTTGATAGTAGGTAAATGTTATCCTTCACTACAAGCTTAGCTACGTCAATGGTGTAAAGGTTAGATTTTCGGGAACCAGTTAAGATTTCTTTTCCATCCATGTTCTTAACACTGCAGTTCTTAGCCCTAAACGTTACCTCTAGTCCTTTGTTGCAGAGCTGTCCTATGCTAAAAAGATTATGAGATAACCCCTCAACATAGTCAACATCCTTGATGACCAGATTATTTAGAACTAAGTCCCCATATCCTTTTATGTGAGCCTGATGGTTGTTCCCGAATTTCACAGTTCCGCAATACTGTTCAACAACGTTGGACAACAATTCTCTTCTTCCTGTCATGTGCTTGGAGCAACCCGAATCCATATACCAAATGGACTTAGCCTGAAAAACACATAAATTCATATAATGAAAAACTATATGCATTCAAACACATCCATTTTTTTAATTCACAATCAAACCGTGTTCTGAACCGAGATGTTCAGAAAACATGATGAGTTAAGACCGGGTCCTGGGCTGTGCGCACAGAAGCCAAACGTGTCGGTTTAAGCACAACCGACAAGCAAAAGAACGGGTCCTAGTCTAAGGTAACTAGAAGCCATTTCTTTGAAGCACGTGTCTTGATCAGAAGTAACCAAGAACCATCTGCATTAAGATCACACAACCTTGGGTACCCACCTCAATATGGGTCCCTTTTTGTTAGGATTTCCAGATTTATATGGCACGTATACAGTTTTAGAATCCCAACTTGCATTTGTGTGTGGTCCGGATGCACAACCCTTTGGAATCCATTGAAGATTGGATCTATTGGGTTTTGGAACCTTAGGCGCTGAAATTGCCTTCGGATTTTGTCTTTTTGAGAACTTTTTGACCGTTGCTTTGGTTTTGGGCCTTGGCAACGGACACATCTCAACTTTGTTTGTGGCCGACGATGCACTATTTTTTGTTTTCTTTTTCCGAATACGTTTAACTGGGTAAGGCACAAAAGCATTCATTTCAGGAACCTGTCGTCTATATTTAGTTGGACATAGATTAAACAAATCCTTGAAAGAGTACTTTAACGGAATAGTAGAATTCGGTACATCATTACAGACATTGTCACACACATTGTTACATAAATTGTCTTTAGAGATTACAGACATCCTATCTCTAGTAACAAATTCACTTGGCATTAAAGCCTTCTTCACAAAAAACTTGTAAAATCCTGCATGGTGGTTTTTGGGACTCTCCTTATATGATCTGTAGGAACAAAACGATTAGAGTCAGTAAGCACGGAAGATTTAGACTTGACAGACTTTTCTTTTTGGTGGTGAGTGGGTTTCTTAAAAGACTTGGATTTGATCTGAGTCTTTTTAGGAACCTCATTTTTGAAACTTTTGAGCACTCACCTTTGACAATGATAGAAGAAGATTCAGCTGTAGCCTTACCTTTATCTGATGACATACATGGAATTTTTATGGAATGAGAAAGTGTTTGTTGTTTTGAAAGATCTTTCAATTTTTGTGAAACTATTTCAATATTTTCTCTGTAGACAGTGACTTCCACAGTTTGTTGAAAAGATTGATTTACCAATTCTTCTTCTCTCTTAAGAAGAGCATCTTGAAGATCAAGTGCTTTCTCTTGAGACGACTTCAATTCATTTTCTAAAACAATGATTTGTTGTTGAAGAACTTTTGCAGGAATATAAAGTTGAGGAGTTGATTTTTCGGTTTCAGTTTTCAATTCAGTTTCTGAATAAGTTGACGAGAGATCTTCCTCTAAAGTGGGTACTCTAGAAGAATAACTCTCGTTAAGATCTTCATAATGAAAAGAAAATTCTTTATCTTTACGCGCAACACGTTTCTCATTTTCTTGGTTTAAAACTTCTTTTGATGACTCAAAAAAGAAAGATTTAATACCGGCTCCCATATAATTCATGTCATAAAATACAGGTAAAACATTTTGTGCCTTTTCCAAATATTTAGGATTTTTAAAACCAATTCCTTGTTTAGAATGGTAAAACCTAGTTTCTTTGGGCTGATTTAAATGGATAGTTTGTTCTGTTTGACCCCTTTTCAAAAATGCATCGTCAAGGGTCTTTATTCTTGCGTACAAACTTATCCTTTCTTCTTCAATCATTTTGTATTTTTCTAAACTGTCTATATTTTCCATATTTACCACATCTAATTGTTTTGTAAGAACAGAAATTTCTTCTTTTAAAGAGAGTTTTTCTTTTGAAAGCGTTTCCATGCAAGATTCAAGGTATATATTCCTATCCTGAACATCTACTTTTTCTATCAACATCTGTTTTATAACATTATGATTAGTTAACCATTTTGAATGATATAATTCAGATGATTCTTTCAGAATATGAGCTTGATGTTCAGCCTGTACACACTTTGCAGTTTCAGCATTTAATCTATCTTGTAGATCAAGTATTTGTGTGTGTAGTGTACATTCATTATCTACAAATAATTTATTTACATGTGCAGGAATGTAATAGGAATATACCTCACTGGACTCGGAACCGGATGTGGAGCATTCGGGATCGTCGGTTGTAGCCATCAGACATGCTGGTGGATGTTTCATTTTCTCCCCCTCAGCAGCAATGTCTGAATTTTCAGCAGTGAAATCAGCACATGTCTCCAACCCCAGACGATCAACCATGTAGCAATTCTTGCCCTTGTCATCCTCGTCTTCAGAATCTTCAGCATCCCAGTAGTCCTCCTGGGCGACGAGGGCTAACGCATCCGCTTTCTTCTTGGCAGCCTCGAGCTTTCTCTCGTAGTAAGCAACGTCTCTTTCGAAATTATTCTTGCATTCCCTAGCAAAGTGGCCCGGTTTGCCACATTTGTAGCAGAGACGTTCATCAGTGGCGTTCGGCTCATCTGCTCTTGGCTTTTTCTCTCTTCTTTCCGCCGGCCTCTTGTCGGCCCGGCGGTGCTCGCGGCTGTCATCTCGTCTCCGGTCCCTGCGGTCATCCCGACGATCATCCCTTCGATCGTCCCGCCTGTCATCCCTGCGATCATCGCGCCTGTCATCTCGCCTTTCATAACGGCGATCATCACGATAGTCGCGTCTATCATCATACCGGCGATCATCCCTGTCATCCCTTCGGTAGTCATCTCTGCGATAGTCGTCGCGTCGGTCATCCCTCCTATCATCTGAGTACCTCCATGGACCGGTGTCATAACGGAGTTGGTTGTTGGTCTTGTTGGAGAACCGTCGCTGCTGGAGACGGTTGGTCCACAAGGCTATCTGTTCTTGGATCGAAGCTTCCTCCTCATCATAGACCTCACACGGAGGAGAAGCATACCTGTACTGAGACGATGATGAACCAGGAGCAAAAGATGGTGTCGGAATCTGCGTGTTGGTGATCAAGGCTAGCGAATCATTCGGTTTCAACCCTGTGTTGGCTGATAGCAGTAGAGAGGCCAACTGATTTGCCATCAGCTTCTGTTGATCCACATCCCCTTGATATTTCTTAAGCTCCTTAAAGACGACATTTATTGATACCTCAGGAATGTTCAGGACTCTTTTCGTTGCCCGACATGCAAGCTGCCACTCGGGGGCTAAGGCGGCAAAGAATTGGATGTTGATATCATCCCTATCCTTATTGATGTGCAGTTTATTCAATTCGTTAAGGACTGCACAGAACCTGGTGAATGTGGCTTGCAGAGTTTCCCCGTCTTTGGCGCGGAATTCCGAAAACTTTGCCTTCGCCTCCTCGATTTTGGCACGATCATCAAGATCTGCCCCCAGCATTTGGATTTCCAGCTCGTCCCACATTTCTTTTGCAGACATTTTACTGTCTACACCGACCAAAATATCAGTGGGGAGGGCTTGATAAATCAGATATTCGGCCCTCTTATCAGCGTGTTGGCGGTCCCTCTCGGCGTCATTTGCCGGCTCTCTTTCAACCTTTGAGGCTTGGACAGGAGGGTCAGCCTCAGGTCTGGCAGCTATCTATCGATAGTAGATGACGGGTCCTTCGGATATAGACTGAAGCATCAGGTTCCCGAGAGGTTGCATTCCAACGAACTTAAGGAACCGGGATTTCCATTGTTCGTACTCATCGGGATAGAGAACTGGTGGTCTGTTCTCAGATCCGAGTACTAGAGCTTCGCGAGACATTATGATTATGGGTGCTGATTAAGAATATGAAGATCTTAGAGGTGGAAACTGAACACGGATGGGTTGGACTGAAAACAGAAAATTCTGAATTCGAATGATTGAAGTCGGATGAACAGTGTTTCGGATGAGGGAACCGAATTCGGATTGGTGAATTCGGATGGGTTGATTCAGATGGATTGATTTCGGATGGTGAACAGTAATTCGGATGGATATGGTTCGGATGAGGTTCAAGTTCGGAAGATGGCCTAATTCGGATGATCAGTACTACTGGTGGGGACCAAGTTCGGTTGACCTAATTTCGGATGGACCTAATGGACCGAATTCGGATGAACAGTGGAAGGACCGAATTCGTTTGGACCGAAATTGGAATAGTGGATAGACCGAATTCGGATGGTCCGAAATGGGTGAGGTCCGAAATTAGAAAATTTTAAGAACAAGTCCCAACAGTGAAAGATGGAAAGCTTGATCTGAACTTCGGATAGTCCGAAGTTCGGATGGGACCGAAGTGTGGTCCGAAATAGGCTTATGGTGGTCCGAGATTCACCTAAGGAAGGTCCGAATTGGACCGAAATGAGGTCCGAATTAGGATGAGTGGAGGTCCGAAAATGGTGCCTATTTGTTCCGAAATGCTACAGTAGTAATCCGAAATACAGCATGTTTTTTACGATTTTCTAAGGCAGAATGAGCAGAATTCGATTTTTATCAGTTTTAAAGCCTAAAAACAGTTCTAAATGATTTATAAACTATTTTAAACACTTTTGGTGATTTAAAACAACCTAAAAAACACTTAAAACTAGCATGAACACGTGAAAAACCCACTTAAACAACCCATATTTTCAAACTTAATAATGGTCGATTCTTGATGATTTTAACAAAGATATGGAACTAAATGAGTTTAAAATCAGTAGAGAATGATAATGTGATGTTTATATGACCATTATAACATATGAAACACGAAAAAACAAAGGAAATGAAGATCTAACCGACATGAGATGAAGAACACGAAGAACATTTTTAAAAACTTAGCAGAATCCGAACAAGTCAGTTTAAATCCACCCCTCTGAGCTCTGATACCAATTGTAACGAAGTATTCCCGTATATTTTCAGCACCTTAATGATATTCTTATCATATACATGAAGAAGCAAGCTCAATAAATGTAATATGATAAAGAAGAAGACAATATGAATGTGGAGAGAATAAGGAACAGTGGCGGCTGATGGTATTTCAAATTGTCAACCGTGTGTATTGAAAAGTAACCCTAGGAGCCTTTTGTAGGCTCCTTTAATTAACTTACATAATATGACACTTTTGGCCCCTACACTTTGCATAACCATAAATTACATAGAAATAAAATACAAGACAAATTACAAAGACAATAAATATTACAAAACAACTCCTAAGATCGAAATAAATAAATCTAACAATTATCATGCATGGAATAGAATGAAATTTAACTTCATTCCTTAATTATTATTTTTGTTTAGTATGTAGAGTGAAATGGAATGTATAGGTGTAACAATAAGTGGGGTAGGTGGGGTGACGTACGGTTGGGTAGCGTAAGATAGGGTGTGTGAAGTTGGGTAGGTTGGGGTTAGTGCGGTTAGATGAGGCGGGGGTATGATTAGGTAGGATAGGTAGGGTGGTGAATGGGTGGGTGGAGTAGGGTAGATGGGTGTAGGAATGGGATGAGATGGGTGCAGTGGGTTGAAGTAAGGTAGGATAGAGTATGTGGGGTACGGTGCGGCATGGTTAGATATGGTAGGTGAGGTAGGATAAGAGTGTTGACGGAAAAAACATATTCTTTACCTATTAGGTAAGAAGATAAATTTCAGCGGAGAAGATAAAATTTTATGTCAAGAAATTCTCTTTTCTTTTCATTTAGCAAACGAGACATACAAAGAAATGAAATTTTCTTTCTAATTTCACAGATTTATTTAGAAATCTATAAATCAAACACGTCCAAAATGTGTGTTGTTTTATGTTAATATTTGGGCGTTTAATGAGTAACACTAAGTGGGTGTTTGGTTTTGCTTTTTAATGAAGATTATTAGCTTATTGCGTTACACTGACGTAAATAAGCTGAAAAGAGTGTTTTGATTGGACATGCTAATAATCAATTATTTGCGTTATCTCATTTTCTTACTGGCTAATTTCCTACAGCGACAACGACTAGCTGCAAGATTACTGCACTTGCTTTAATTTGTGAAATTACCAGCATGCCCTTGCATGAGAGACTTTTCTCACCCAAAGATGCTAACCAGCGCGTACTGCACTTTTTTTTTTCTTTTGCTTTTTTTTGCTTTTAATTTATTTTTTATATATAATATATTAATGTAAAAGTGAAAAAACTTTGATTGTATTTTTGGGAATATTTAGAAGGAAATGTAATGCCCAACTTTCATAGAAATCTCATTGTAAAGGTCTCAGCTAGTAATACAAAATTTCAACCAAACTAATATAGATTTAAATTAAGTTAACAATTTATAATTTTAAAAATTATTTTTTTTATGAAACATATTAAAATGTTTATAGATAAATAATTATAAATAAAAAAATCATATTATAAGCTAAAATACATACTATTAAATAAGTGAATTTCTTAATAATATACAAATGCCATTTTCGGTAATTTTATAAGTTTAAAACGCAAATCCAAACACTTAAAAACTGATTATTTGATAATTGTGATAGCCAACAGCATAATATAATCCAAACACTAAACTTTCAGCACCACTTTTTCTTTAGTTATCAAACCGCTGCAACACTTTTTCAAACGCAAAACCAAACACCCACTAAAGAACTCGTCATACCCTCCTATTTACTTTTTATTTTTTAATTGATGTAATTTGAGATATAAATTTAAAAAATTTAAGTAGAAATATTAGTAAAATAATATTTTGTGAAATATAGTTTCTTCGAATTCAATCAACAATATGCAATTAATAAGAACAATAAATGTAATCAATACTGACCGAATGATTTGATTGATACTCTTGATGATTACAAAATGATTTCTGGAATATTCTTGTACAGAGCAGCTTTCTCTAAATCAAATGCGTACAAAATGATATCTGACAGATCTGACAAAATCATTTTGTACGCATTTGATTTAGAGAAAGCTGCTCTGTACAAGAATATTCCAGAAATCATTTTGTAATCATCAAGAGTATCAATCAAATCATTCGGTCAGTATTGATTACATTTATTGTTCTTATTAATTGCATATTGTTGATTGAATTCGAAGAAACTATATTTCACAATTGGTATCAGAGACTTAGGAATGAATAATTCTGTTTGAGATTGAATCTGTTCTTCGTGTTCTTGAGCATTTTTCGGAAAAACCCTAAAATCACTAGGGGTTTTGATTCTGTTGTTCATTTAAAGTGTAAATTGGATCGAAGGTTCAGGTTTCAAAGACGAATCAACTGAATACAAACTTGTTTTGATTTTCAAAACACAGAAAAAGACCTGAGCAATTTTCTGAAATTTTAAAAAGTTCAAAAACCGGTACTGTTTCATTGAAAAAGTCTGGTTTAGATCCATTTTTGCATAAAAGTGCTTTACAAAAAGTGTTTGTATTCAAAAACCTTACCTTCGATTACAATTTGAATGAAATTGGGTAAAATTTGGATTTAATCTGAATTTAAGACTTGAAAAACTGAAAATTCTAAGAAACTCGAATTATACACATCTTGTGTGTAAATCGAGTTGAATATAACAGTTAATCGAGTCGGGTATCTTAGTTAATCGAGTCGGGAATCTTAGATAATCGAGTCGGTTAGCTTTGTTATTCGAGTTGTGTCTTACTATTACTCGAGTTTCCAAACTGTAATATTCGAGTTGACAACTAGAATTTCAGAACAATTCGAGTTTTATATAAGACTAAATCGAGTTTTATACAAGACTCTTTCGAGTTTTGTATAAGACCAATTCGAGTTTTATATAAGACTCATTCGAGTTTTATATAAGACGGCTTCGAGTTTTATATAAAGCCCATTCGAGTTTTATATAAGACTCATTCGAGTTTTATATAAGACACATTCGAGTTATATATAAAGCCCATTCGAGTTTTATATAAGATCCATTCGAGATTTATAAAAGACCCATTCAAGTTGTATTCACTCGAGTTTTGCAACAGACACATTCGAGTTTTCTATAACATTGATTCGAGTTTTACAAAACACTCATTCGAGTTTTGTATAACATTCATTCGTGTTTAACAGAAGACTCATTCGAGAGTGAATTTCATATACTTGATTCGAGTTTGATCAAACACACATTCGAGTTTGTTCAAAGAATCAATCAAGTTTGATCAAAGATCCAATCGAGTTTGGGAAAAGACACAATCGAGTTTCACACAACATTCATTCAAGTTTCACTCATAACACAAGAATCATTCAAGTTTGTCACACACATTAATCCAAACACAATTCACTGCTTGATTCAAACTGCTTATTGCTACTAACAAGTCATTGTGTTGTAGATTTCAGTACTAATCTGTATTTCAAGGTGTGATCAAATTTTTCAATCTCATTCGGAGTTCATTTGATCTTGGTTAAAGTTTCCCAACGAACAATCAACATGTCTAAAGATGCACTTGCTATGGGATCAGAAACCAAACCCCCAATCTTATACAGAGGGGAATATGTTCAATGGCGGGAGCGGTTTCTGGAATTTATAAGTTTCCATGATTTGTCTGAAGAAATGCTGAAATCATTAACTGAAGGACCAGCAATCTTTATGGAAACAATCCCAGGAGTACCAACTGGCAATCCCCCAATACCACCAAGGACTGTTGAGGTAACAAACCTAACAGAGGCCCAGAAAAAGAGAAAGTTAGGGGACAAGACTGCAAGAAAGTTATTGTTAATTTCAATCCCCAATGAAATATACACTTGTCTGACTAATACAAAGACTGCTAAATCCATCTGGGATGAAGTATGCAAAATCATGCGGGGATCAGACAGAGCTGCTACTAATAGGGCTAGGAATAGTCTAATGACATTTGAGAACTTTAGAGCCCGTGAAGGTGAACTTTTGGAAAACACTTATCTCAGATTTGTAAATCTGGTAAGTGAAGTAAAAAGAAACGGAGTGACGAAGTCCAACTTGGACATCAATGTCAAATTTTTAAATGTCCTAAATCCAGAATGGGAAAAATATGCTATGATCATCCAACAAACGAAAGATATAGAGGAGATGGATTTTCATATGCTATTTGAAAACCTCAACAACTACCAAGAAGTTGTTTTGAGGAAAATATCTGGAAAGAAGAAAGCGGAAAAAGAAACTGCTGATCCACTAGCTCTACTGGCGGAGAAAAAGTATAAATACAAGCTCAAAAAGGAGAAAAGAGCGGTAATCAGCAGTACATCATCAGAATCAGAATCATCAGATTCATCTGCAGATTCAGAGATTGAAGAGATGAAAAAACAGATGGCACTGCTTACAAAGGCATTTCAGAAGAAATTTTACAGGAAGCCAACAAACAACAAAATGCGCTACAAAACAGGCTCAAGGAAAGTTGAGAAAAAGGATAAGTATGAGAAGGCTGGAGAAAGTAGTGCACGAAAGTCTGACAAATATGAGAAGTCAGATAAATCAACCAAGAAGGAATCTGAACAGAAATGCTATAACTGTGGAAAACCAGGTCACTATGCCCGGGAATGCAGATCTCCAGTAGTCAAAAATTCAGACTACTATACAAGAAAGGCCCTCTTAGCCAAAGAGAAAGAGTCAGGCAAAGCTCTTATGGCGGAGGATGATCATTGGTTACAGTTATCTGAAGATGATGATATTTTAGATGAAGATGCCCATATCTGTTTAAAGTCAGAAATCTTCAATGAATCTGAACTGAGTGAATCAGCTATGATAGCTGAAGATGAGGTGTGGGTTGGACTGACGGATGAAGAGGATGAAGAGCAGAGAGAATCTGATTCTGATGAAGAGGAAGAAAAAGAAGAAGTTGCATTAATGGCATCTGGCCAAAATAAAGCTGAAAATGAGGAGGATTCAGAGTCTGATAACTCAGAGGATTCAGAAGGACAAGAGGTAAATTCTATTTCAGATTCTGATATTGACGACTCATGCATATTAGAAGAAAAACTAACTAATATGGCTTTCATGCTTAAAAAGTTTGAAAAATCCTTAAAAGCAGAAAAGAAAAAGGTTCATTCTTTGGAAAACAAACTTCTAAATGAACACAATTTAGTCCTAGATTTTTCCAAAGATAAAGCCTTAGCTTTACGAGCTGTCTCAGACTTACAAGATAAGGAAAAAGAACTTCAAAGCAATATACTCAATCTGAATCACAAAATATCTGATTTACAAGAAAGTCTGCGAATAACTGAATTAGAAGCCTCAAACTTTTCTGTAAAATATCATGCCATATTTGAAGAAAGAACTAAACTCTATGAGAAAATAAAGAAGATGGAGGATGAATTTATTAAAAGAGGGCAAACAGATCAAACAATATATTTAAATCAACCAAAAGATACAGAGTTTTATAACTCTAAATCTGGTATTGGTTGGGAAAATCCTAAGTATCTGACAAAAGCTATATCACATTCACCAACATTATATGATGTCAGATACATGAATTTAGGATTAAAAATGACATTCTTGAAAGCATCTGAAGAAGTAGAATCCAGTGAAGAAATCAAAAGGTCAAGATCAGACAAAATGCAAAATTATGTTGACTATACCAAGATAAATGAAAACAGCAACATTGTTGATACTAAAGAAGAGTACATTCAAACTTATTCTGAAAAGGATTTGTCTGAATTACCAACTCAGTCTCAAAAACTATATTTACCAAATTCAATTTTAGAACAGATAAATTCTGATTTAGAATTGAAAATTAAAAGTTTTGAGACAGAGAATGGAACACTCAAGTCTGAATTACTAAAAATAGAACAAAAGTTGCAAGATAAGTCTAAAAACATAAATGTGTCTGATCCACATTCATCTATTTCTCTGGATTCTATAAATTCAGAAAAAGAATTTGATCTGTTCATGCACTCTGATATTAATTCATTAGATCAAAGATTCGGTAAAATTGGTGAATTTATCAAACCTTTGACTAACAAACTATCAACTGGTAATAAAGAATCTGTTAAAATTCTGCAAAGAATGACTACAGACTCTTTAAAACCATCTGAATATTCACCATCAGTGAAACAAAAGAAGGAGAAAACAAAACTGTTTGTTCAGTCTCCTAGTTTTGAAAAGGGTGAATCATCCTCATCAACGGACTCTTTTGCACGTAAAGTCAAATCTTCAACAGGTATGAAAAGGTTACAGAAAAAACAAGCATCTAAATCTTCTAATTCTCAAACTTCTTTTATGTCAGATAACGTTGTGAACGGGTCGAGAAAACAAGTGTGGCGAAAGAAGAAAAGAGAAGAGAAAAACAAGATTATAAAACAAGAATGGTGCGTGAAAGAAAAAATTGTTACAGATAGAAACAGCAAAATTGAATATTCTGTCTGTAATAATGATAAAATTGTTAATAATTCTTGTATTAAGTTTTCAAGATCGAAATTAATTGCTTTGAATTCTTATGTTTGTAAGTCTGAAACTGTGAAGTATAATAAGCTTGTATGGCAACCAAAGAAAAAGGACCCATTGTATGAACAGAAAAAGGATCCACAGATAAAAATTTCAAAAACAATTCCACAGCGAATTGTACAAAAGTGGATACCCAAAAGAACAATTCAAAAATGGGTACCTAAAATAAATTCAAACGATAAGCCTAAAGCCATATCAGTTAGAAAAACAAATGATACTATGCATGTTTTACCTAAAACTAAAGTACCCAACTACAAGTGGGTACCTCATGTGCTATTACGTTTTATAGGTAAACCATGTCTGGTACCTAGATTCGGGATGCTCCAAACACATGACCGGACAACGAGACACACTCACGGACTTTGTAGAAAAGTTCTGTGGGACGGTAAGATTTGGAAACGATCAGTTTTGTCCGATCAAGGGATACGGAAGTCTGAAGTATGACAAAATCACAATCCAAAAGGTCTTTTATGTTGACGGTCTTGGTCATAATCTATTCAGTATTGGACAACTGTGTGATAAGGGGTTAGAAGTCAACTTTAAAGCCAATCGGTGCAGCATCAGATCAGCACAAGGAAAAGAAATTTTAGCAGGAAACAGGAAAACAAATCTATACTCCATTGATTTAGCCTCGATCAATCTGAAGAAAGATGTCTGCTTATTGTCAAAAGCAACATCTAAAACAGCATGGCTGTGGCATCGTCGCCTTTCACATCTAAATTTCAATGAACTGACCAACCTAGCAAAAGGAGGGTTAGTTAAAGGGCTGCCGGCGCTTAAATTTCAAAAAGAGCAACTATGTGCGGCATGTGAAAAAGGAAAGATGACAAAAGCCACACACAAATCCAAAACAGTACACTCATCCACAAGAGCATTAGAGTTACTGCATATGGATTTGTGTGGACCAATGAGAGTACAAAGTATAAATAAGAAAAGATATTTATTGGTGATAGTTGATGACTACTCACGATACACATGGGTGTTTTTCCTGAAATCCAAATCAGATGCAACCGAATCTATCATCGACTTCATCCGAAAAATACAAGTAAAGTTGCAACTCACCATCCAGACAATTCGCTCAGACAATGGAACAGAGTTCAAGAACAAATCATTGGACTCGTTCTTAAATTCAGTTGGAATTACACATCAATACTCAGCTGCTCGGACTCCACAACAAAACGGTGTCGTTGAAAGAAGAAATCGGACACTAGTGGAAGCAGCTAGGACGATGTTGGCCTACTCCAATTTACCATTGTTCTTGTGGGCAGAAGCGGTTGCAACAACATGTTTCACACAAAACCGTTCAATAATAAATAAAAGATTCGGAAAGACTCCGTATGAGCTGATCAATAAACGAATACCTAATGTTAAATTTTTCCATGTCTTTGGTTGCAGATGCTTTATATTGAATGATAAAGACAATCTGGGAAAGTTTAATCAAAAGGCAGATGAAGGAATCTTCATCGGGTATTCAAAGGAGTCGGTTGCTTTCCGAATCTACAACAAGAGAACCAAGATAGTCAACGAGAGCGTAAATGTTACATTTGACGAAGGAGTGGTAATGGCTTCTGAATACACCAGTTCAGAACCCGGACCTAACATGCAGACTTCATTGGAGTCAAATAAACAAAATGCTGAACAAAATGAATTAAATAAGTTGTTTGAGAACTTTTATGATGATTATTTTGAAACTCCCAAATCTAATGTTCAAAATTTGGTGCCTGACAGGATCACTGAAGATCCAGTAGTAGTTTCAGATCTCTCTCAACAACAAAGTTCAGAAGAAACTGGAGAAGCTTCAACAGCAAAGGTGCAGTCAACTACTGAGACTGTACAACCAATTGAACCTCCACATACTTCTGAAACCCCTATTACTTCTGAACAGTCAGAAGCTCCTACCTCAGATGTTCCACCTACAACATCTGCAACAACTCCCGAACCATATTTCGATTCCAATCCCAACCAAGACCCAATAGAACCGTTTCCACATACAGTTAAGTGAACAAGAAATCACCCAATAGAGAATATCATTGGTGATCCATCTTCATCAGTCCAAACCAGAAGGGCTACAATAAATGAATGCTTATTTTCAAATTTTTTGAGTAAGATTGAGCCTAAAAATGTAAAAGAAGCCCTTCTGGATGCTGATTGGATTGTGGCAATGCAAGAGGAACTCAACCAGTTCGAACGGTTAAAGGTCTGGAGGCTTGTTGAGCGACCAAAAGACAAATCTATAATTGGCACGAAATGGATCTTCAAGAACAAGAAAGATGAACACGGTGTCATTATTAGGAATAAAGCTCGTCTCGTAGCCAAAGGATACAGTCAACAAGAAGGAATTGATTATGATGAAACATTCGCACCAGTTGCACGCATTGAAGCTATAAGGATGTTTTTAGCTTTTGCCGCACATAAAAATATTACAGTATATCAAATGGATGTCAAAACTGCGTTTTTAAACGGGGAGCTAACAGATGAAGTATATACATATCAGCCCGAAGGGTTTACTGATCCTTCGAAACCTGATCATGTATATATTTTGGATAAGTCACTGTATGGCCTTAAACAAGCACCTCGTGCTTGGTATGATGCACTTTCAACATATCTGTTGAAATGTGGATTTACAAAAGGTGCAGTTGACACAACCCTGTTTATAAAACGTCAGGGGCCAGATATCATAGTAATACATATATATGTAGATGATATAATATTTGGGTCTACAAATCCAGAATTTTGTAAGAAATTCGCGTTTTTAATGTCCCAGAAATTTGAAATGAGCATGATGGGGGAAATAAATTTTTTCTTAGGTTTACAAGTAAAACAGTTGACTGATGGTATTTTTATCAATCAGTCAAAATATATCCAAAACATGTTAAAGAAATTTAACATGGTCAATAGTACTCCTATGAAAACTCCCATGGCTCCGGATTCAAAATCAAAACTCGATGCGGACATCTCAGGGAAACCTGTAGATGTAACCCATTATCGAGGTATAATTGGGTCATTAATGTACTTAACAGCCAGTAGACCAGATATTATGTTTGCTACATGTGTTTGTACTAGATATCAGGCAAATCCAAAAGAATCACACTTAACTGCTGCAAAACGAATTTTAAGATATCTCAAAGGTACTCCAAATCTTGGTTTGTGGTATCCTAGGGAGTCTTCATTTCATCTGACTGCTTTTTCTGACGCTGATCACGCAGGTGATAAGATGGACAGAAAAAGTACGTCAGGAGCAGTACAATTCTTAGGTGACAAACCCGTATGTTGGTCATCCAAGAAACAACACTGTGTTTCATTGTCAACAGCTGAAGCAGAGTACGTGGCTGTATCTTCTTGCTGTTCTCAAGTGTTGTGGATAAAAAGCCAACTACGTGATTACGGGTTTACACCAACGAAGATTCCAATATACTGTGATTCTCAGAGTGCAATTGCTATTGCATCAAATCCGGTGCAACATTCAAAAACGAAACACATCGACATTCGGTATCATTTCATTAAAGATCATGTAGAAAATGGAAATATAGAATTATATTTTGTACCTACTGAATATCAACTAGCTGATTTTTTTACCAAAGCGTTAGATGAAAAGCGGTTTAATTTTTTGGTATACAAATTAGGTATGTTTAAGCTTTAAGATTTAATAATTCAGTATTTTCAAAATTTTAATTTTAAATTTTTCATTTTTTTAAGTGATGTTTATCTGATGTTAAATTCATGATTCATAAAAAGTTTATATACTTGAGAATTTAACGAGATCTGGAATGTCATGTGCAGGGGGAGCAGAAAAGCATTTTATCTGATTTTGTATAAATCTGATAAAAATTATCTGCTATTTTGTAGGGGGAGCAGATTTGAAAAATGAAATCATAAGTTGAGGGGGAGCAACATTCAGAAATTCAAGGGGGAGAAATTATATTTTGTTAATACTGTTATTTTTTTTTAGTATTTGTTTTGTTTGTTGATTAATAATTTTTTTTGTTGTTTGTGTAAATTTTTTTTCTTTCTTTCTTTCATTTTAATTTTTTTGTTTTTTGTTTTTGTTTGTTTATTTTTTTTACAAAAATATTTTCTTTAGTCCATTTAAATTTTTTTTTTGTGTAGTTAATTTTTTTTTAGTCACAATTTTTGATTGAAAAGTTAGTGTGTGGGCTAAGTTGGTTTAGATAATGGGCCGGATTTTTCAAATTTGAAAATTCAAAAATGGGCCGGGTAAATGAGGATATAAATTTGAATTTTCAAATTCAAATTTACTTTTTCCGGAAAATACATTTCCTCATCTTCTCCAAATAGATTTCTTCCCTTCGAAGAAACCTCAAAAACCCACCAACCGACAATTTTTTCATCAAAATTGTGAGTAAACGTTCGTATTTTTTTTTCTTTTTAGTTTGTTTCTTTATATGGTTAGTATATCTGCTTAGTATTTTTTTTGTATATGGTTTGCTTCTACCTGTTTGTATTTTTTTTGAGTTCTTGACTGTTAATGGCAACTCATGGTATTTTTTCATAAAGTTGAAATTAAATGTGTGATAAGGCTCGAATTGGTACTATGATTATGAATCTAAAATTTCATAAGTCATTTTTACATCACACAAACAGAATCACTGATCTTTCAAATAAAACAGTTTCGAGTTCTTGAATGTTCTGAAATTTGAATTTTTAACAACTTTAAAGTTGTTTTTGTTCAAAGTTCAGTAAAATAAATGTGTTTAAAATACATTTTCGAAGGGGGTACTTGTTTTAAAAGTCTGAAATTGATCCTTGAAATTAAATTCATCAAAATAAGTGAGTTTTAGACTTGTAGAAAAATAAAAAGAAGTTTCTCGAATAAAGCTTCATTCGAGTTTATTGGAAGTGTTATTCGAGTTGATCAACAGCTTCATTCGAGTTTATTGAAAGTATTATTCGAGTTGATCAACAGTTCCATTCGAGTTGTCAGAGTCATTCGAGTTGAATGACAGAGTCATTCGAGTTGAATGACAGAGTCATACGAGTTGATATGTATGTCATTCGAGTTGCCTATATGTGTCATTCGCGTTTTATCTAAGAATAATTCGAGTTGCATCATGACTCATTCGAGAAATATTTGGGTTCCATGCGAGTTGACAAGTGTAGGTGTAACACTTAGAAAATTTTCAGAAAATAAGTGCTTCAAAGGTTATTCGAGTTGGGACTATGATCTAATCGAGAAAATGACTTAGTCATTCGAGTTGGGTGTTGGATCCCATTTTCCATTCGAGTTTAATACATGTTACATTCAAGTTTCATGTATATGACATTCGAGTTTTGTAGTGACTTAATCGAGTTTTAAATTTCATCATTCGAGAAAACTCAAATCTTTATTCGAGTTTCACAGAGTATTATTCGAGTTCCATGTATACATCATTCGAGTTGGGTGTAGACTTATTCGAGTTGTTTCATGTGTCACCCGAGATTGTTAAAGAGTCATTCGAGAAACGTGTAGTTTCATTCGAGTTTCATCAGAAAATTTTTCTAAGTGTAGTATTTTAAAGTTTTAAGAAAAATGTCACATTTTTTAAGAAATTGTTATAGATTTGTGTTTTTCTAACATTGGTCTCTAAACGATTGACTTTGGAGTCCTCTCAATAATTTTTCAATTATTCTCAGGAATCCCGA
>JAANYP010008241.1:0-40000 GCA_020465985.1 Centrapalus pauciflorus
TCCTTCTGTAAATGTTTTATTTGGGCTGGTGTGAGGCACGTTGGACCTCACCATGCTTAATATGCTCTCAAATGACCTCACCTGGATATCCATGGAAATGTTGGACTAGCTCTAAGTCTAAATTGAGCAATACGTTGGGCTAGCTCTAAGCCTAAATTGAGCAATAATGTTGGACTAGCTCTAAGTCTAAATTGAGCAATAATGTTGGACTAGCTCTAAGTCTAAATTGAGCAATAATGTTGGACTAGCTCTAAGTCTAAATTGAGCAATAATGTTGGACTAGCTCTAAGTCTAAATTGAGCAAGACGTTGGACTAGCTCTAAGTCTAAATTGAGCAAGACGTTGGACTAGCTCTAAGTCTAAATTGAGCAATATGTTGGGCTAGCTCTAAGCCTAAATTGAGCAATAATGTTGGGCCAGCTCTAAGCCTAAATTGAGCACTTGATCATATTGGTTATAGAACATACTCGTTGCTTATCATTGCATGCTTGTATATTACGTATCCTTCTAATCTAGCAACTCACTCAACTTTGTTGACCCCTTTTAGTTGTTAAACCCTTTCAGGTAAAGGAAAGCATCAAACTTGACCATCTTGGTAGTGGATTGGACCTTGACTAGCGGCTCCATTGTGTTCGCATATCTTTGATAAAGCTTTGGGGTGGGGATTTAGTAGACTCCCGTTTTGGTATATGCTCGAGAATAAACTTAGCTTTTATGCATGGTTAGATAATCTGAATGTTTAACATTTGTAACCCCATCTGCTTCGATCCATGATACGCCACACTTTGCTCATTATTAGGTGACAAAGTGGGTAGTATCATGTTGATGACTTTTGAATATTGAAAATTTTAAATTTGACCACATTTCCGCAAGTATATTCTGATAATTATTGTTAATTGTTCGTGAAACATCTATTTTAGTTGGAAGGGTGTTTCAATTTGGTATCAGAGCCGAAGTTCAATGACTGAGTATAGTCGACGATACTCAACACTGAACGCGGCTTTAGATGCTGGTATTGACCCACCTAGGCAACACTAGTAAAACAATCTTAAGATTGAATTCGGCCTAGGATGGGAATGTAATGGGTAGACCGTAGGTCTATAATGTGGTATATGTGTACTCGTGTATATCTTTAATCCTCGTAATGTAGCTAATATGGATAATGATGAATTGTGATAAAAATTATGATATGTAATGGACGAAATTCGTATTGTCCATACTATTTGGCTTTCTTAATTGTGAAATCTTTTCATGTAAGAAAATGACAAGAAAGCATAAAAGTCGATAACTTAATAATCAATATGAATTATGTGAGATTTTGGCATGCTCATATTAGTGGCAAACCCCATCGTTGGTGGGTTGATCATGATAAGCTTGAGTGTATCAATTACACAACAATATTAAAATGTCGGATAAAAGTGTAATGACACTTATATTGAACTATGAAATAGCTGGTAATGTATGTTGTGGATGAACATACGTGGATAAAATCATGTTCATAGAGATAATATTGGCATGTTGTTGCTAATTCTGAACATTTGGACTGTTAGTTGAGCATTTTGATGGTATCTCTATTGCTTGTATATGTATGCTTTGTTTGCATTGACATGTTTTAACATGAACTATATGAACCACTGGGTATGCTAATGTGATTTCAGCATGCACGATTGACGAACTGAACATTGATTGGAATAGACTACAGTTGTATCTGTTAATGGATTAATACAATTGTCGCATTTTAGTTGAAGTTGATCATATTAAGTTGTCATATGATCCTTGAATATGAGATAAATGCATGCTAAATTATCACTTTATGAAGAAATAGTAAGCTAGTTAATGATGTTAAGTGCTTACATTCTAACTATGTTGATTGGGTAACAGTTGGTTTTGGTTTTGGTAATGTACGAGGAATTAAGTACATTATGAGCATTAAATTAAGGTTTCATTAACTGGTTACTGGTGATACCTCACATAGGAGAGAATTGGTCATGGGACGACCTATGATGAGGGATGATATTACTCTCACATTTTATTTCGAAATATGTTGAAAATTATATGTTGTTAAGTTATAACAACCTAAAGGTCGTTGTACCATACATGTATGAAGACGGATTGACCTTAATACATAAAATGAGTGTAATGGAGTAAGGTCATTGTTGAAAGTACAACGTACAACTGAGGATAAGTAAATTGTTAATGGTAGTTATGAAAATCTTAAGGGCTAAAGGGCTAAATGATAGATGTAGCATTAAAAATGAACTATATCCCTTTGACACTCACATATTGCATTTCTATGATTCTTGGGCATCGTTCCAAGGTGCATATATTAGGTAGACTTGACTTGAAACTTAATACAGATTGTATCATATGTGATGACTTTATTGGTTAAATAGTTAATTACATTTTTGGATGATTTCTCTATGATCATTTTATATGTCTTAGCTAATGATGTGGTTTGGTCTTGTCTTAGGTGACAAGACAATTGATTATGTAGTATGGTCACCACCTTGGATGGTGACTCAAACTCATAAGATATTTTATGGTCTTAATGTTGAGTAGATAAAAGTGTTTGCTTTCGAAAATGGCACGTATGTTAGAGTCTTTTATGCACATACTGTAGAGGAAGCTGAAGTATGTTGATATCTCGAGGTAATGAATATTAATTATATATTGTCGACCATGTTATGTAATGGGTTTTGTTGGTGGAAGTGACCAAAATAGTTGACCGAGTCGCCATAGGTGCTCATTTTAATTGGTGAAAGACTGTCAACCCTGCGAACTTGTTAAAATCATATGAGTTTTATTAGTAAAACTGGTCTACTGAAAGTCATAGTGACGTGACAACGTAATATGATGAAATTTGACATACACGGATAAAGTGTAATTGAATTATCTGAATTATGTTATTATATGGTGAGTAGTACCATGATTGACATGAAAAACGTATAGCAGTTAGTGGATGAATATGACTCTATATTGAAAACCTGAAATAGAATAATGTGAATTATCAAGTTGAAAATATGTTATAACATTGCAGGAAGTTAAAAACATATCAAAGGAGGCATACTTGTAAGATCACTCATGTTGATTAAATCTAAAATTTTGTATTGTTAGTAATGGATACTAATGTGTGTAGTTACCCATAATTGACTTTGGGAATAAACATTTTGAAAACCCATGAATTGATGTCTTGATGCACGACTGAGAATTGAAATGAAAAGTCGCTAAGTAGAGAAATAAAGGGGTCGAGATAGGGTTGATTCATTGGAATTTGGAAACATCCTCGTTGGTCTTTAATGACTTGTGAAACGAAAGCCGAGATGGAGGCCAAATACCCGGCGTTGTTGAGCCGAGTTGATTCCGTGGGCGGAATCCTTTTAAGTGGGGAGGAATTGTAACACCCCAATAATTAAAAGGGTAATTAACTTTGTGAAACAATTATAATTGTGAACTTAAGTGTAATATTATGAGTTAATTACCAAATATTAGTAATGATTGCTATTATTGGGATTTGAATGATTAAAGAAAAATAAAATGTTGAGTTATACTGAAATGACAAAAATAGGTAATGTACTTTGACAAGTAAATAATGATTAGTATGACATAAAAATGGTTTAATATAGTGTTTGAATCCATTTAGTATAATTATGTCAAATTCACCTAGTTGGGTATTGAATTAATTAATTGTTGCATTAAATAGCATTGTAGTTTAATTGCAAATAAAAGATGAATTGGGAGGGGGGTGTTATGCCAAATGGTGAATGTGGAGGGGGGGATTGGCCAAAGGCCAAAAGGCCACCCCTTTTTCCCCTTTGTAAACCGTCCAAACCACAACACACACACACACTTCTCATTTTGTTGGGTTTTTGAGAGAAAATAAGAGAGAAAGGGTTGAAGGAGCTAGGGTTTTGCTTGGATGATCAAGCTTTGCAAGACTTGAGGCTAAATCATGGATCTTTAATCTTCATTGAAGGTATATTCATCTTCTACTCCTCTCCATTCCTCTTATCTTCTCCATTTCATCTATTTTGGAGAATGGAACCCAAATGGGTTTAAGTTGAGTTGGTTAGTAAAGGCTCTAAATTTTTAATATGTTGTTATATGATCATAATAGAGCCAAAATATGTAACTACATTGGTGGTTCGTGTTAGTTTCGTTTGACATCCACCTTTGAGCTCATTTAGGGCTCATATAGAGAAATGGATGAAAGGTAGTGTTTTTATGTTTTGGAGCTTGAAATAAGTTCAAATATGTTTAAAAATGATTTATGAATCATTTGGGAGTAGAGAAAATTGATAGAACTCAAATCGGGGTTTCGAGTCAAAACCGCGCACCAAGTGTTCGGTGAAATGCCCCAACGAGTTCACAATCATGTTTGGATTGAATTTTAATGAGTAATCATATTTTAATGTTTAAATATAGTCTAAATGTGTTAATTGGTGTTATAGTATTGATTGGAAGTGAATCCGGGCTCATTTGGAGTTCGGTGTTGCCGGTTGGAGTTTTCGGTCGTTCTGGGGCTCGTTTGGAGCCCGTATGAACTCCAACGAATCATGGAATGTTCAGATATGATATCATTATGTTTAGAAGTGTTTAAAGGACCTTATTATGCTAGTCATATGGTTGGAAAAGTCCAGTTCAAGTGTCGGATGCATGTATGAGAGTTTGGTGGGAATTTTGAGCATTTTTGACATTTCAGGTGCAGAGGGGGGCCAACAGACACTTGGTCGCGGCGCTACCCCCCCCTGGGTCGCGCCATGACCTCCTTTCTGCCCCTGGAATGCGTTTTGGTCGGTCGGGGGGTCGGTGCTCGGGTCTTATGCATCCAATACACTTCTAAATTGAGTGTTTAAAGGGTTTGAGGGCCTTTGATCCATTCCGGAACTTGTGAGGCCTCATTTGGACTTTATACTTTCGGTTTGATGTCCCATTACCCTTAGGAAACTCATGGAGTTGATTATTGTGTTCGGGGGCTTACGGGTACGCGTTATGAATGCTTTAGGTGAATCGAGTCGAAAGGAG
Organism: Centrapalus pauciflorus; assembly: GCA_020465985.1. NCBI lineage: Eukaryota > Viridiplantae > Streptophyta > Magnoliopsida > Asterales > Asteraceae > Centrapalus > Centrapalus pauciflorus. The sequence goes on from JAANYP010008241.1 coordinate 5,023, forward strand.
TTTGATTGCAAGCTTTAGCCATTCTTGGAGCTAATGTGACTTCGTTGGAAGGTTTGGGAATCCTATAAACCGATCACTGTGAGTTCTAGCATTTGTGTTACATAATGTTCATGTATATTGTTGTTTTGCCTCATTGGACACGTTGTTGAGCTAATTGTTGATACATAGATAATAGTAGTCTATCTGCTCTCATTTCTTACATGATGATTCATTGGACATATGTGAGGCACCTTGGACCTCACCACACTTGATATGATTTCATTCGATGTCACCTAGAGTTGAGTTAATTGTTGATATTGTGATAGAATATGCATATGAACCCTCAATTCTCACATGTATGATTATTTGGACATATGTGAGGCACGTTGGACCTCACCATGCTGGAAATGCTTTGTAGAACTATACATCACTGGACACTCTGTGGAGTTATTTGTTGATGCACTGATAGTGTTGCGTAATTGCCTTCGTTTCTTTTATGAATGCTTCATTTGGGCATATGTGAGGCACCTTGGGCCTCACCACACTCGATATGCTTGAAGAGATATGACTCGTAGAATACTTTGTGGAGCCATTTGTGGACATATTGATAGTTGTGTATATTTGCTTTCATTACTTCGATGAATGAATTATCTGGGGCTTATGTGAGTCCCGTTGGACCTCACTATACTTGATATGCTTTGAATACCTTGAGGAGCTATGTGTTGACATATTGATAATTGTTGCATACTTGATTTCTTTTCTTCTAAGAAAGATTTGTTAAACTATACCCTGTTGAATACCTTGAGGAGCTATGTGTTGACATATTGATAATTGTTGCATACTTGATTTCTTTTCTTCTAAGAAAGATTTGTTTGGGCTTATGTGAGGCACATTGGACCTCACTATACTTGAAGTGCTTTGCGGAGCTATACCTCGTTCAATACCTTGTAGAGCTAACTGTTGACATGTTGATAGTCGTTGCATACTTGCTTTCATTCCTTCTGTAAATGTTTTATTTGGGCTGGTGTGAGGCACGTTGGACCTCACCATGCTTAATATGCTCTCAAATGACCTCACTTGGATATCCATGGAAATGTTGGACTAGCTCTAAGTCTAAATTGAGCAATACGTTGGGCTAGCTCTAAGCCTAAATTGAGCAATAATGTTGGACTAGCTCTAAGTCTAAATTGAGCAATAATGTTGGACTAGCTCTAAGTCTAAATTGAGCAAGACGTTGGACTAGCTCTAAGTCTAAATTGAGCAAGACGTTGGACTAGCTCTAAGTCTAAATTGAGCAATATGTTGGGCTAGCTCTAAGCCTAAATTGAGCAATAATGTTGGGCCAGCTCTAAGCCTAAATTGAGCACTTGATCATATTGGTTATAGAACATACTCGTTGCTTATCATTGCATGCTTGTATATTACGTATCCTTCTAATCTAGCAACTCACTCAACTTTGTTGACCCCTTTTAGTTGTTAAACCCTTTCAGGTAAAGGAAAGCATCAAACTTGACCATCTTGGTAGTGGATTGGACCTTGACTAGCGGCTCCATTGTGTTCGCATATCTTTGATAAAGCTTTGGGGTGGGGATTTAGTGGACTCCCGTTTTGGTATATGCTCGAGAATAAACTTAGCTTTTATGCATGGTTAGATAATCTGAATGTTTAACATTTGTAACCCCATCTGCTTCGATCCATGATACGCCACACTTTGCTCATTATTAGGTGACAAAGTGGGTAGTATCATGTTGATGACTTTTGAATATTGAAAATTTTAAATTTGACCACATTTCCGCAAGTATATTCTGATAATTATTGTTAATTGTTCGTGAAACATCTATTTTAGTTGGAAGGGTGTTTCAGAATATGATTCGTGAGAGTACCAATTAATTATGTAGTGCACCAGAAGGTGCCACCCTTAAAAAAACTTTTATAAATTTTTTTTCATAAACATGTATTAATTAACATTATGATAATAATATGTAAATTTCACATACATTCATATCTCCTAACTCCTAAAAAATGATGTGAACGTACACTTACATAAATAGCATTATATTGTTAATTATTTAAATATTAGTATGATTTTTTTAAAACGTTTCAATAATGATATATCTGGTACTCCGCAAAACTAATGATACCCACCCATCCAACTAATATAGATGTTACACGAACAATTAACAATAATTAACAATAAATACTTACGGAAATGTGGTCAATTTTAAAATTTTCATAACATTAGCCATCAACATGATTCTTCACATTTTGCTACCTAATAATGAGCAAAGTGTGATGAATCATGGATCAAAGTATTTGGGATTACAATATCTAAACATTCAAAATACAAGACCATGAATAGGAGCTAAGTCCATTCACATATGTATACCAAAACAGGAGTCCATTAAATCCTCACCCAGAACTTTGTCAAAACTATACCAAAACAATGGAGCTGCTAGTCAAGTTCCAATCCACTATCAAGATGGTCCAACATGACTCTTTCCTTTACCTGAAAAGGTTAGCAACTAAATGGGTCAACAAAGTTGAGTGAGTTACTAGGATTTATAAATCAAAATGAACAATACATGTGATGTATCCAATTAATACAACTAACAATCATATAACGAATACTCAACTGAGGTTTAGAGCTAGTCTCCAACATATTGCTCAATTTGCTGACTTAGAGCTAGTCCAAGATACGTTGCTCAATTTGCTGACTTAGAGCTAATCCAATATGTATTGCTCAGTTTGCTAACTTAAAACTAGTCCATTGCTCGATTTGTTCACTTAGAGCTAGTCTATTGCTCCATTTGCTGACTTAGAGCTAGTCCATTGTTCAGTTTGCTAACTTAGAGCAAGTCCATCAAACCATGGATATCCAGGCGAGACCGAGTGAATTGATAATCAATATGCAATGAATTAATGCATCCCATTTATGACATAAGTTCCAAATCTCATACCAATATAACTAAAACATGTAAAATGTAATTAGAATGACATCCAACAAGTCACATGTATAGCATGTTATGACATAATCCATAACACATAATGAACACCATGAAATATAAATGCTAGAACTCACAGTGGTTTGCAGAATAAAGCTTCGGTTCGTTAAAGTGAACCGAAACGGTCGAAATCAGATTATGTTGCTTCCAATGAGGCTCCGATCGCTCCAATCACCTATAACAAGTATAAATATGTTGCTCAGAAGCTCTCGTATACTAATAGACTCTTAAAACCTTTCTGACAAGGTTTCGGGTTCCAAATCGAATGCCTCGGTTCATTTCGGGACCCCACAAGACCCGAATTTATGTTCCGGCTTTAAGAACCTTTAAACCCTTAATTTAGTAGTGTATTACAACTATAAGACCCCCACATATGACCCACATACTCAAAATTTAATTTTGATGACTGAACTTTAAGCATGTCATGCTTATCAGTATGCATGTCATGCTTAGGGTTTGCACCATGCAATTTCCTTTTTTGCATTAAACACACCCTTAAACTCATACCATAATAACCATTAATGCCTATGGAACATTAAATAAACTTAACCAATATATTTACAACATAATTGGGTCATTTTTAATATTTCAAACATATCAACATCGTGTGAAACCATCCCTTGATTCATATTAACTCATTTAAGTTCATAAATGGGTTAAAATGCAATACAGTGCACCAAAGCTCCATTTGAGCATTTAAACTACTAGACATTGATAGGTAACACTTTTGGGTCATGTATAACCCATTTAAACATATGAAAACAACAAGATTCAATCTAAAAATACTTAGAAACTGATTGTGACATTTCACCGAACACGTGGTGTACGGTTTAGACTTAAAACACCAAATTGAGTCTTTGCACGTGTTTTGTGTTATCCGATACACGGAAAAAATTTAATAACATAAATAAACACTCTCTAAACACATTAGAATCATAACATAACATTCTATGATTACATGGAACTCAAATGAACTTGGAATTCATATGAACTCAAATTGAGTTCCTAAGTGGCCAAAACACAAACTAAGCCTTCAAAGCACTAAATGAGTTCTTACTAACTTCCATTCAATTCCATTGCCATAAATAACATATTTGGTTCTTAAATGATCATATAAAATATGTATTTTAATGCAATCCAACCTCCATACACCATTAGAGCTCAAATGGAGCTCCAACTTGGGATTTCACTCAAAATCACCAATCCAACCCAATTAATCACATACCTATGATTCAAATACATTTATAAACAATAAGCATTAACCTACACTTGATACATGAGTCAATTTCTAACTCAATCACAGAACCCATTTAGGGTTACGTTCTTCCAAAATAAAAACAAAAGATGGAGATAAAAAAAGAGATTAAGGAGAGTGTTATACCTTCAAGGATAATACCATAATTTGATTTTGGAGCTTTAATCCTTCAATCTTTGATCAATCCCTCCAAACCCTAGCTTATTCTTCCTTTTTCTCTATTCTATCTCAAAATGCAAGAATTATGGGTGTGTGTGTGTGTGTGTGTTGGAAAATTTGCAAGAGAAAAAGAGGAGGGGGTTTGGGCTTTGGCCACCCCCAACCCTCCAACTATCATCCCATTACAATACACATCCCTCCAACTCAATCTTTTATTTTTCTTAAAATACAAACCATATTACTACGATTTGCATTTATTTAGTAATTCAATATCCAAAAGGATAATTTAATATAATTATACAAATTATAACAAAGTATTACATTAAATATCTCAAATGTTATAATTAGCTATTATTAAATTCTTTTACAGATTTTGGGATGTTACAATGTATGTGTGTGTGTCTATATACATACATACATATATGTGTACGTGTATATATGTAAGTGTGTGTCTACATATATATATATATATATATATATATATATATATATATATATATATATATATATATATATATATATATATATATTATTTGTATTCAAAAACTAATGAATCAATGTAAGAAAAGTAGTGAATTGTTGCTTCACTTTATCTGGAATTTATGATTCATTATTTATATATTGAAAATTCGTGAATAAATATGTAAAAAAAATGAATCACAATGTTTCTCACACTTTTCAAGATATATTTAGCTTCGTATTTGATCATACACACACACACACACACATATATACATACATACATGCATACATACATACGAGAGATATTTTTTTCTCATATATCCTCTAAAATTCTTCCAATCTAAGCCTTAAATCAGTAGACTGAATTCATGATTGCTAAGCAAGATTTAGCATACTTCCAAGCAAAAATCAATGATAAGTAAAGATTTTAATTCGTATTATGGAATATTGTTATGGTTCCTTTAAAGAAACCGATTGACGCATAGAGTTTGAGATTGTAAATGCATATAAGTTTAGACATATTTCGAGCAACAATCCTAGCATATTAAAGCGTTAGGAACAACTTTTAAAGACAAATTCGAATCTCAAGTAAGATTTCTAACAAAATGTGTGTTAGTGTGTGTATTGTGTCTACATTCAATAACACATCGTTAAAATCGACCAAATTAGTCAAATTAGCATCTGGAAACACCAAATTGGTATTAGAAACAAGTTGTAAATACCATTACATGTTTATTTTAGCCAAAATCTATTATAACTACGTCTAAAGTCAAGTTTTGATTAAAATTTTGAACTATGCAAGTGTTATCTCAAAGTATTCAAGAAGATTTGAAGATATATAACTCGGAGCTTACTGCCAAATTAGTGAATAAGTTTAGAAGCTTACAAAGTTTAACAGATTTCACATAGAAGCTTATTTATACACAATATGGTGTATATGAAGATTACATAACATGTCTGCAGCTAGTACAGAACCCACATTAAAGTTTTTAAAGCAATCAAAGCCAAAGTAAACATAGCAAGGATGAAGTTAAAGTAAATTTAAAGTGTCAAAGCCTTGTAGTAGCTGATGTGATAGTCTAAAGCCTATTGAAAAGGTAATTAATAAAGCCAAAGTTACACGAGTCAGTGCTATTAGCACAAGCCTGAGTATAAACAACATAATATAGAGCATTTGGAATACAATTGAGCACTTTCAACAACATCCATGGCATATATTGAGCACACACAACACTTGTGAGTTTTAGTTTGTTATGGTTACATGTTTTTATATGTTTAGGACTTATATTGCTCGTTATCATGACTTTGACCCTTTATGCAACTCTTTGAGAATTACATTAGCATTTTGACATTTATTGTTATATCGAGCATCCAACATGAGCTAACTATTTGTTCATATTGTTTATTTGAGACATGTGGCACGACTTTCTTGTTGCACATTTATGTGAGCATATTTGGATGTGTAACCAACGTGCATCGAAAAACTCAGAAAACCTCCATACACATTTAGGCTCCTTCAATGCATCACGGTCTTCATCAAAGGTAATTTAGGAAACTAAAATTACTTTATTCTAAAATTAAATATATTTTAAATAAGGAATTCCAATAATAATTAAAGCTATAATTCCTATAATCGAGTAATGTTAATTTGACCAAATTATTTTAAAAAATTGAGCCTGTAATTTCTATAATTTGCCACCACCACCACAACACCATCATCTGCACCGCCGCCGCCACAACCTACACCCCAACCGATGCAACAATTATCGACACTACATCGTCATCACCATTGTCGTCTTCCTCTTCCATATCTATTTGTCTTTGTAATAAAAGATACAATAATCACCGCTAGAAGATGATGAAACAAATGTGTGTGTGTGTGTGTGGTTAGGTTTTATGGAGAACCATATGCATCGAACACCTAAAAAAACTAACCATAGCACTTAGATTAAATGATCAAATGTGCATCACACGATGCACGTCTTTGTTATGCATAAGAGTATTTTGGCAAAAATAATATACCTAGTCAATTAAATTTTAATTTTATATTAATTGAATATGTAATCAAATAATCAAACAATAAATGCTAAAATAAATTAAATTAATACACATCCAAAATTACAAAATTTACGTGATGCATCTAAATTAATCGTTCAAAATTCATGATGCATCTTGTTCATCGTCGTCACCAACAATTTTCGGCCATCTTTTTGTTCGTCATTATCGTCGTCGTTGTCAAACACAATGCATCTTCATATGATTCGTTATAAAACACGATGCATCTTCATCGGGTTCATCCAATTCATTTTCAAACATGATGCATTTCAACAGATTTATCTTCAAACACGATGCATTTCATTAGAATTTTTCTTCAAACACGATGCATCTTAATCGATTCATCTTCAAACACGATGCATCATTATCTTCATCTTTAGCATCTTCAGCTTCAAACACGATGCATCTTCATCTTTTGTATCTTCATCATTTGCATGTTCATCTACAACGTTTGCATCATCTTGTTCGTCCTCGGCTTCATCTGCATCATCTTGTGTTTGCCGGCCAAGAAAGAGGGGGGTGGTTACCGGCCATGTGAGAGGAGAGAGAGAGAGAGAGGGTGGCGGGGTGGTCGCTGACCATGGGATCGAGAGGGAGAGAGGGGGCGGACAATGTGTGTGTGTGTGTGTGTGTGTGTGTGTATGTGATAGAGAGAGAGAAAGACGTTGAGAGAAGAGGAGAGAATTAATTGGATGATATTTAATTTAGAGATTTTATTTCCTAAATTAATTACTACTAATTTTGTACGTTCTTAAACTGTCTTTTTAAATCTAATTAATTATGAATAAATAATAATTATATTTGTCATTCCTAAAATGCCCTTTATGCATTTTTTGTTTTTAGTGGTTTCCAATGCATCTGCAAATTACCCATTGAACCTCAATATATATATATATATATATATATATATATATATATATATATATATATATATATAGAGAGAGAGAGAGAGAGAGAGAGAGAGAGAGAGAGAGAGAGAGAGAGAGAGAGAGAGAAGATAGAGAGAGAGAGAGAGAGAAGAGAGAATGAGAGAGAGAGAGAGAGAGAGAGAGAGAGAGAGAGAGAGAGAGAGAGGAACTAGGGAAGAAGCATGGTGGGTAGGTCCTTAGGACTTAAAGAATAGGAAATCTTGGTCGTCAATCGTAATGATATCCATCTGAAATCTGAATGTATATATAATTATATATATTTAAACCGGTACCCTATCCTTAGTTTGGGCATTGGCATACTATACCTACTTGCTAAGCTTCTTCTCTTGTTTTCTTCTTCCGATGTGCCACGTGGACATTATGTTGCATGTGAGTAGAAGAAGGATACGTCTCTTCCAAACTGCTGAGATTCGAAGTTGTTGTATATTTACAGTATATCCCATCAATTTCATATTCTAACAGATTCACCCCCTCACCTTTTTCTCACCACACCCCATAACATATATATACATATTCCTTCAAATATTGAATTCAATTCCCACCTTTTAACATATTCAAAGTGAAACCAAACTTTTAAACTTTATAGTACCTTATTTTTCAATTTGGTTTTTTCCTTTACATTTTTGGTATAAAAGTCACCTCATTTCATCCATCAACACCATGTTAAGTTAGTGATTGACAAATATTTTTGTTTTCTTCCCTTTCTATTTTCCTCTCTACTAGCTCTTTTTACCCATGTAAAACCCTTTTACAACTTTTGTTCTCCTTCATTTCTTTAATTTCTTTTTGCATTTTTATAATAAAATTGATAATACTGAACATGCAAATTAATGTGTTTCGAATTTGCGAATTAGTAATATGTGATCAAGCATCACAAGTTTAACATCTAAATTTGAATTGAGAGAAACTGGGTTAATGCATTATGAACAGTTGTATATGGTTTTTGCTTGGTTGGTGGTTATTTTATACAACGTTGTAATGCAGCTTGTATTTTTAGAGGCTTCAATTCATCTTGAAAAATTTTGGGAGGAAAATCATGACGATCTAAAAAAGTTTGAATTGGGAGGAAAATCACGACGATCATTTTTTAGTTTTTATGGTTTTGGAATACAAATAAGGAGATATAGCATTGTTACACTATATTTAATTGGTGTAATTTATGCATTACTATTGATACTTGAAATAGTGTCATGATTTAATATCAACATGCATGGGAGTGATGATTTGAAGCAACTTTGTACACGATTAAAAGGTAACACTTTGTGAACATATATATTATAGATGCTATCAAGACTAAGATAACATCTACAAACATTATTGTTAACGTGTCTTAGAGTCCTTATATAATACAATTATATATAGAGGAGAGCCGAAATACACATTCAACACGTTGGATCTTAACCAAAATATGTTTTAACGAATTATTGGTTGGATAAAATGTTTTGGCCATTTTTTATAACCGGGTTACGCTTTTAACTCAGCATATTTTGTCCTGGTAAGTGCCACTAGGCGATAACCTCCACACCAGCCGTTCAAAAAAAAAGTGCCACTAGGCTTTGCCAGGCTTAAATTCGACTTGATGGAATTTTCCAAACATCTGATAATCTGGTTAAATATAAAATTCTTATAAACATATAATACTTAAAGAAAATTTGAATAGTTAGCATTAAAGGACTAGGACAAGACTTTAACACGCCTACTTCTAAACCGAGCCTTAAACAACTCTATATCTAGACTGAACAAGGAGTAGTGAGCTTTAAAAGACTGGTATTGATCGAGCCAAAATGGACAAGTTTAAGGACCAGTTTAGGGGTCAGGCCTAAATGACTAAATGTGAATCTCTATAAGAAACATTTCAAACATACATAAATGACAAAATTAATATACATACTCTGTCTGTAAGCAACACCCTTTCCCCTTCCCAACCATCAAAGTGGGAGCGTTCCAAATATTAAAAAAGTAGAAGGACCGAAACATTCCATAACATAGTGTATATGAATTTAAACCTCAGCGTGATTCTTTGGCGATGTATGATTAGAGGCTAAATATACAACACCCACAGTATGACTAAACACATGACTAGCACCACCCAATAGGGTATAACTTAAGTAAAAGATTACAAAGCCATGTTGCTTCTACAATTAATAGCATTAGTAACACACCCCTATATTGTTGGAAAATATAGCAAAGATGCACGAGAGAAAAAGAACAAATACACAAATACATTACTTATATAAGGAAAAATAGACTAATAAATACTCCTAAAATCCTGGAAAAAATATTGCAGTACTCCACTAACAAACTAAAACGCTAGCTTATTGACTCTTAGTTAATCTCTTCATGGCCACATCACCTTTGACGAAATCAATCCATGCAACCATTAATTAACGTTTGACTTGAATTCTTTAACCAAACATTAAATTAAACAAACTACAAAAAAACCTGATCCTTAACTCATTATAAACGATTAACCCAACATGTATTCCGTTTCAAAACTAGAGCGAGACTGAAGAACGACGGTTCTTAGAACACCCATCTTTAATGTGCATTATATTCAAAATTTTCATTTAAAGTGTTTTTATCGTATTTCTGATGGTTTTGGGGAGTGTTGTTTTGGTTTCCATTTATATTCACGTATCTTGCAGATTGATCATTGAGGTTTTTAAATTGTACTTGATTATTTTGATGGTTTTAATGAATTGATGTGCTAAAAAATTAATAGTAAGAAGTGTATATCATAGCAAATGGAATGTTATTTTTGTTTTACATGGAGTGTTGGCAAACAAAGTTAAAGGACTCTTTTTGTTATGTAACAAAAGATGAGGGTTGGATGATTGTATTAATTTACTAGTACACACTTTAAGAGAAAAAAAAAAAAAACATTTTATATATGTACATAATACAAAGTTGTCTAATAAATAATGAATGATCTATAAGCAAGAGTAAAAGATGCTTTTTTAGAAGAGAAGAAGTGCTTTTTGTGTTATCACACACCATTTTTGAAATCTGTGAAAGAAAAAAGAGAGATACTGACTTTTGTTAGGGTTTTTTAAGTCTTTTCATCCTCTATTTTCATCTTCTTTATTGACATTTTATTCCTTAGGAGCACTTTATTGACAATTTAAAGTATTATGAATTTTTTTCTTAAAAATAATAATAAATAATGTTTATTGGAAATAGGATGTATTTTACATAAAGGTTTTACTTTAGTAGAAGGTGGCAGACGAGACTCTTTCTGTTATCCCCTATGCTATGCATGCTATATTAATATTAATATTAATATTTAAAATAAATAAATAAATAAATTATGCAATCATGCATCGATCTTGATTGTGTAGTGTTGGGTGTTTCCTAGATTTGTGGGTATTTTGGTTTTTATTCTTTGTTGATTCCTAGATTTATGGTTTTTTCTTTTTGTTCCCCTTTTTCCTCGGTAAATAAAGCTTGCTTGTTTCGCTCAAAACTTTTATCTTATTAAAAAAAGGTAATTAATATTTATATAGCATATACTTTGGTTATAATCATGACAATGAGATTAAAATTCATTAAGTAACTATATCATATACTTTGTTATAATCATCATCACGTAAAAGCAGGGACGGATCCAGGATTTTTTGTTATCGTTGTCACTTTTTAAGAGTAAGTTTAATACGTAATACTTTTATAAATTTTTGGTAGGTGTCACTCGACTTTTTGATACATACGTAACTCAGTATTTTAAAATTTTATAGGTGTCGATTGACACCCATGATAATGAATTGCATCTGCCCCTGCGTAAAAGCAACGTTGTTACGCTCATGACGGTTAGGCCAACGAAAAAAATCATTAGATATGACACATTAAAAAACATATAGTCTTGTATCACATATTATAAGATTATAATAAAAAGATATATATTAATAGAGATACTATAAAAATAATATAAAGATTTTTATTGTACAAATTTATTTTAGACATTAAGAAATTATTTATAAAATTACAATGTTATGTTAGTAAATTTTCATTCATTCCTTGACGAAATGAAGAGAAAATCCCTCCTACAAGGAACGAAAATAAATAAAATAGGAGGAATCACATTACTAATATAATAAACGATTTCATTACGATACCGTAAATAAACATGATTTTTCTTCCATCATAATGATTATTTTATTTCATCTCTCATTTCTACGTACCAAACATTACCTAAAAGATATGGTTTATTAAGTCTAACAATGAATTTGATTCTTGATAAATGATTTTGACCAAATTCTTTTCATTCATCGTCTCATCATTTGCATTTCCCTTATGTAATAAACAGATTCTAAACATATAAATTAGATATATCAATCATTTTTAAAGTAAATTATTGAGTTAAGGTCGTACAATACCAACGTACTTTACTACATGTATTGATATGGTAAATATATTTTTTTCTTACCCAAATGATACATGTACTTCAATTTTCGTTACAATATGGTACATGCATTTCTACATAAAGTCCGGTTGAGAAAACACGATCTATTTGTATTAAAAACCAGACTCCTTATAAAAATGTATCATACCCGAATAAAAAGCTAAAATACATGTACCATATGAGTAATAAAAAAAATTCATGTACCATATCGATACATTTAGAAAGTACGTTGGTTTTATGCGACATTGACCTTATTTATCACTAAAATTCTATTGATGCATTCACCTGTTATGTTTACATTTAAATTAATCAAATATAAACCTCTTTATCATATCCATGTATCATTACTTTACTTGTGTTGTTCTACAAGTCATGGTTATGCTTAACTCATATGAAATTTTAAAAATATCCATAGTCATCCATCACTTTTGGTTATGTTAATGTATACACCTGCAAACAATGTTGGTTCAGGCTTGAAAGAGTTTGAGAACCATTTCGACTAGGAAAAAAAGATGACATTTTGTTTGAAACGGAACAAGACCAAAAACTAAGTAGACAAAATGACTTACATGTTGGTAGATACCATGTTGACATGAATCCAACAACCCGACAAACAACAGTTTGATTCCCAATATTTAGTGTAGTTAACGTTTGAATGTATCATACATGTGTGTGTATTGTAGCAACCGGGCTACCCACAACACTATGTTGTTTACTATCGGCTCTTATCCCCCTCATGGGTTTGTTTTTGGGCAACCATCTGATAACTTTGCAAAGAGGGTTACGTATTCTAAGATCGGTATTGCCCAAGCATGATTAGTCGCGAATTCTATTGGAACTCATTTTTCTTTAAGCCTAAAACATTAATAGTCAAGACACAACATCTTTATATGGTCTAGTGAAATGGAATTCGCTTAAGATGTTACAATCATCATCCCCTAAGGGACTCATCATTCTAAATAAGGTTTATCCCACCATCTAATGATTGCAGTTCGTATAAACTCATCGTTGATGATTTTTACCCTCTCATCCCTTATGTCTAACTTGATTCTGATACCATTCGTAATATTCCAATTACCATGACAGAATATTATTCACTTTATAATTTCAGTTTTTATACATTCAAACTACTTTCAAAAGTTACTTAAATTACCTGATGAGTTTAATAAGATTCATAAAATTAAACTTTCACAAGTTCTCACAAACAGCATGCCAAACATACATAAAGTTAATATCATTGTTTAAATACTTTTAATAAGAACTAAAACAAACTAAATACTATTACAACTAATTGGGGATATGATTATTGCCACTTTATGTAATGTATATATATGATACGATCCATAAATATAGGTGCACAAAAAATCCGGTTATCTGATTTCGATTCGAAACCGGTTTTTTAATATCCGGACCGGATTTTATCCAAACCGGTTTTTTAACCAGATTTAGTTTTTTTTTTGTAGACCGGATTTTTACCGGATAATTATCCGGTTAAAGGAAATGTAAGCCCAAACTAGAGTGACATATGTCATCAGAGAAATATCCATAAATATGCTTTTGTTTTTTTATTATTTAAGAGAATTATCCATGAACATGTTTAATGCAAAATAAATCAACAATCTCTTAAACCCAACTACCAAAGTTAGGAAATGTAAGCCCAAACTAGAGTGACATATATCATCAGAGACCATACATATATTAGTAAAATATTAATTTAATTCTGTTGGATATGTTACAATCCATAGCATTTAAAGGAAATAAATGGATAAAGCCCATATGCATGGTCTTGAAATGCTTTTGGGTAATGTCTTGGGCCTATAAATGAAAAAAGCCCAAGATACGAACATATGCCAAATTAATTGCCAATGCTCTAAATTAGAGCCTCTATCAACAATGGGAGAAATATTTGAAAATGTATTTCATTGATTGAAATGAAGAAGATTACAGTACAATTTATAGAAGAAAAGGATACCTAACTAACAAATTCTATAACCGAAAATAACTAACTAAACTAACTATGCCGTCACTGTTTAATTAACAGAATACAAATAAATTCTTATGCTAAAATGCTCCCCTCAAGATGAATCATTATGAATATCTCGAAGATTCATCTTGGATAAAAGAAACTGAAAATGTGGCCCAGATAATCCTTTTGTGAAAATGTCTGCCACTTGCTCTTTCGTTGAAATGTGTTGTGGTAGAACGAAGCCAAGCTTGAACAGATCTCTAACAAGGTGACAATCAATGTCAAGGTGCTTAGTTCGTTCATGAAATATAGGATTCTTTGTAATGTGTATTGCTGACTTATTATCACACCACAAATCTACTGGGATCTTGAACTTGATTTTAAAATCTCTGAGAATGTAACTTATCCAAAGAAGTTCACATACTGTTGATGCAAGGCTTCTATACTCAGCCTCACACGATGATCTTGAAACTGTTTTCTGTTTCTTTGTCTTCCAAGAAATGAGAGAAGATCCTAAGAATATGCAGAATCCTGTTAATGACCTTCTTGTATCTTTGCAAGTACCCCAATCAGAATCACTATAAGCTGTTAAGTTCATGGACGAGGAATCCTTTGAGAAAAAAATCCCTTTGGATGGACATCCTTTTAAGTACTTTAAAACATGTAATGCAGCTTTCCAATGAATTTCAGAAGGATTGTGCAAGAATTGACTTAGCTGCTGTACTGCATAGCTGATATCAGGTTTTGTGAAATTCAAGTACAATAATTTTCCCACCAGCCTTCGATACTTCTCTGGATCATTTAACTTCTTGCCACCTTCTGATGTCAATTGGAGATTTTTGATAACTGGTGTTGGAACTGGTTTAACACCAGTTAGTCCAGCTTCTGAAAGAATATCAAGAACATATTTTCTCTGATTCACATAAAGGCCTTCATTTGTTTTGAGTAACTCCACACCAAGAAAAAATCCAGCAGGGCCTAAATCTTTAATTGTGAAGGCATCATTTAGCATCTTCTTTACTTGCATAATACAATTCTCGTCTGGTCCTGTGATCAAAACATCATCTACATACACGACAAGAGCAATAAAGTGTTCACCTTCACCTTTAATGAATAGACAATGATCATGTGCAGACTGAGAGAATCCAAAATGCAGCAGTTTATCACAAAATTCAATGTGCCATTGTCGACTAGCTTGTTTTAAGCCATATAAAGACTTATTCAACTTGCATACTTCCTCTTTTCCTGCCTTTGCATAACCCTGTGGTGGAAAAAGTTAGACTTCTTCATCTAGATATCCATGCAAAAAAGCATTGTTAATATCTAGTTGATGTAAGAACCATCCGTTAGTAGTGGATAAAGAGAGCAGGATCCGTATAGTAACAGTCTTGGCTACTGGTGAGAAACTGTCAAAGTAATCAATGCCAAATCGTTGATTATAACCCTTTGCCACCAAACGAGCCTTATAACGTTCAACAGTACCATCAGCTTTCATCTTTATTTTATAAACCCATTTAGTGTCAATAGGTTTCATAAAGGGCATTAGTGGAACAATGGACCAGGTGTTGTTATCTTCTAATGCTGTGATCTCTGTATTCATGGCCTCAATCCACTCAGGATGTTCACATGCTTGAGCATAAGAAGATGGTTCATCTAGAGAAGACACAAAGGAGAGAAAAATTCTATGATGATCAGTTAGGAGAGAAGATTGAATGTATGGGAAAGTAGGTGGAATATGTGGTGAATTGAAACACTTTTGAGGTTTTTGACTAGATTGAGAGCAATGCATAACATAGTCATTATGTCAAGAGGGTTTTCTCCTAACTCTAGAAGAAATTGATTCAGCAATGGGAGTAGGATCAGGAACTTCTTCATGTTTAGCTGGATCATATGCTATTTCATCATCATCAATTTGATCAGAATTGTACTCCTCTGATGGAATAAAATCTTGAGCATTGACCTCAAATTTTATATCTGCAACAATAGAATTAGGCAGAACAAGAGATATGCCTTGTAAAGAATGCTTTGTAGATTCAAAAGGAAAATGATCCTCATAAAAAACCACATCTCTAGCCATAATAATCCTTTTGTTATGGAGATCATATAGCTTATATGCCTTCTGCCCTGGATTGTATCCAATGAAACAACATTGAACTGCTCTTGAATCAAACTTCAGTTTGTGTGGAATTGTATTTGTAGCAAATGCTAAACAGCCAAATACTTTCAAATCTGTGTATGAAGGAACCTTCTGATATAGCTTCTCATAAGGTGTTTTCCAATCAAGAACTTTAGTTGGAAGTATGTTGATAATGTGAGTAGCCATAAGAATAGCATGTCCCCAAAAACAGATAGGCAAATGAGACTGTGACATTAAGGCCCTAGCAACTTGCAAAATGTGTTGATGTTTTCTTTCAACTCTCCCATTCTGTTGGGGGCTGTAAGGAACAGTCTTTTGATGAACAATGCCAAGTGAAGAAAATAGCTTTGAACAATTATTATTGATGAACTCTGTTCCATTATCAGTTCGAATCACCTTCACTGATTTATCAAACTGATTGAGAACATGGGCAAAAAAATTTGACAGAGTTTGATAAGTCTGAGTTTTATCTTGTAACAAGAATGTCCAAGTGGCTCTAGAATAATCATCCACCAATGTTAAGATATAAGAACACTCAGTGATTGTTTTGCTTTTGTATGGCCCCCATAGATCTGCATGTACTAGTTTAAAAATTCCATCAGCCATGGATTCACTAGTTGGAAATGGTAACCTCTGTTGCTTTGCAAAATGACAAGGCAAACATGGTTCATGTTTTTGACCATTCTTGATAGATATAAACTACAGATGACTTAACACATCATAAGAAGAGTGACCCAATCTTCTATGCCAAATAGAAGAATTTTCTTTATTATGAACATTATTACACTTCTCAGATGTAACATTTTGTTTTGAACTGTTACATGTAGGAAAGTTTTCATCAATGTCCAGAATGTAAAGCTTCCCAATCAACTTTGCTTCAGCCACAACTTCATTAGTGACTAGGTCCTGTAGAAGACAATGTTCTGGATAAAACTTGAAAACTATCTGTGCAGAATCAGATAATGCTTGAACTGATAACAGATTGCATTGAAAGCCCGGGACATGTAAAACTTCTTTCAGTATCAGTTTTGAATTTAATACAGCAGAACCTTTATGAGTAACTGATTTAATTGATCCATCAGGTAAAAATACAGGAGTGTAACTATCAAGTTTATATGGCTTTTCAACAGTTGATAGTTCAGCACACATGTGGGCAGTAGCTCCAGTATCAAGAATCCATTTTCTGTTTAAAAATTGACTAATTCTTGATGAGTTAAGTAAGGAAATGTTCATACCTGCAAAATCTCCAAAGTGTGAGAAATTTGCAGAATTTCCTTGTTGATTTGTCTTCATAAAAGTAGCAAGCTGTTGGATCAAAAGTTCCATAGCCTGTTGACTATCTTTCTGCCCAATTTCTGAAGTTTGCAATGGATTATCTTCATGAGAAACCATGTTTGCATTATGTACCTGTTTCTTTTTGTCCTTCAAATCTTTGTACCAATCAGGATAACCATGTATTTTAAAACAAGCATCCTTAGTGTGGCAAGATGTTTTGCAAAAATCACAAAACCTTTCACCATATGTTTTGCTCTTTGAATAATATTTCATTTTGTTCTGAGATGGCTTTCTGTTATTTTGTGAAGGCTTAGCAAACAAAGCATTCACCTCAGTAGGAGCAGAGAAGTTAATTTGGACTTCTATTTGTTTTTCCACACTCAAGGCCATCGAGTATGCCTTATGTACAGAAGGTAAAGGATCCAGTACTAATATCTGATTCCTTAAACTATCGTAGTTATCATTTAATCCCATTAAGAATTGCATTAATTTTGTTGAAGAATTCAGATCAGATAATACCTTTGCAGAACCACAGGTACATGGTGGTATTGCAGTCATGCAATTCAATTGATCCCATAGTTGTTTAAGCTTCGTATAGTATTTAGACAAAGAAGATTCACCTTGATTTATCGAAGACCGTTGCTTTCCCCAAAATGCTCTTCAAGATCAAGCCATAGTTCTCGTGCAGTAGTTGAGAATACAAATGCTCCAACAATTTCTTTCGAAATCGCATTCAGAAGCCATGAACGAACCATGCAGTCGTTACTGATCCAGTCATCCATCTCAGTTCCTTGAATTTCAGGTCGTTGCTTGGTGCCATCGATAAATTCCAATTTCTTTTTTGCTCCTAAAGCGATTTGTATAGAGTACTTCCATTGCATGTAATTCTCATTTCCATTTAATGGATTTGAGATCAGAAACATGTTTGGATCATTTCCTTTCAAGGATGATCCATGGTTAGCAGAACTAGAATTTTGATCCATGAAAGTGAATCAAAGAGAAGCTGAGAAGATAATTGCGGAAATCAGATCTTCAATGCTCTGATACCATATCAACAATGAGAGAAATATTTGAAAATGTATTTCATTGATTGAAATGAAGAAGATTACAGTACAATTTATAGAAGAAAAGGATACCTAACTAACAAATTCTATAACCGAAAATAACTAACTAAACTAACTATGCCTTCACTGTTTAATTAACAGAATACAAATAAATTCTTATGCTAAAAGCCTCTAATAATTATATAGTGGTAGTAAAAATTATAAAATAGACGGATTGCATATGTTTATTAACTAAAATTAGTTTAGTGAGATGGTTCAATTTAACTCGTCAACAATTTATTGTTGTTAAGTTTTAAATTGTTTCCAAAGTAAGTATTGTATTTATATTAGCTAAAAAAAAATATGTATTTTCATTCTTTGAATCAAATGATTTTTAAAAGTTTATGTAATTATGTTAAAATACAATTTGACCAAAGCTTGAGTTCTCAGACAAATGTATGAATTAAGTTTTTCATGAAGCATGCATGTATTTATTTTAGGTTTGTATTACAAAAAACCAATATATTTATTATAATTTATTAACAAGGTTATTATTTTATTATTATATTTTGTCGAGCAATGGAGGCTTTTTCGGACTTTTAATCAATATTATAAAAGGCCGTTACGAAATTTAATTTACTCATGTTATTATATTATAGCGAATCCATTAAGGACTCGTGAATAAGGACTCGTTTTGTACAAAATTCCCTCGTGTGAAGTAAAATCCCTTCTTTTGATGCATAATCCACTCATGTGATACACAATCCGTCCATTTGATGCATAATCTCTCGTGCGATGCTAAATTCTCTCGTGCAAAAAACTATGTATTTTCTTATGATGCATTGTGGTTCCCCAAAATTCTCCGATGCATAGAGGTTCTCTATATAACCCACCCATACATACACACACACACACATACTGGAAAACCATATTAAATGTACATGCTCATTACGATAGGATGTTAAATTTCATGTAAAATTATAATAGACATATGTTCAAAATTGCATTATAATTGACTAATTCATACCATTTACATGTTCATTGAGACAAAATGTTTAATTTCACACAAAAGTGTGTAATATCCACATGTTCATGTATGTATTGCACATATGAACATGTACATATTGTTATTTTGCATGAAATGGAACATGTTATCATAATGAAAATGTAAATGATGTGAACTAGTCAATAATAATGCACATGTGAACATACATATATTGTAGTTCTGCATTAAGTTTAACATTTTATTGTAAGGAACATGTAAATTTAATATGACACTTCAACACTCCAATCAAAGATTGTAGGTACTCCATGGATCTTGAACCTATATATATATCTGTGTGTGTGTGTGTGTGGGTACGTATGTATATATAGATATGTATGGATGTATATAGATATATATGTACGTATATACATATACATACATATGTATATATGGGGGTGGGTTCAATAGAAAACATATATGCATCGGAAAACCCGGGAACCAGTTTATAGCCATTGGATCAGGTGATGCATCACGCGGGAAATTTGATGCATCACGCGGAAATTGTGATGCATTTGTGGTGGTGCATAGAGGTTTTCTAAGGTTTTCCGATGCATGTTGGTTTTTCATTGAACCTCCTTCTGTATATATGTGTGTGTGTATGTATGTATATATGTGTGTGTATGTATGTATATATACATACACATATATATATATATATATATATATATATATATATATATATATATATATATATATATATATATATGTATATATATGTGTGTGTGTGTGTATATAGGGAGGTTCAATGGAAAACCAATATGCATCGGAAACATTTGAAAACCAAATTGCATCACAATGTCATTAATGGTAATTTTGGAAAAGTAGAATATATTTATTTAGCAAAACAAAAATCAAAATTAAAAAGAAAAAATCAATTTCAAAACAAAATTGATTCCTTAAATCATGGATCACTAACTACCATTTCCAAAATTCCTTCCATCCAAGTTTTGTAGATTTAGGCGTAGGTACGTGATGCCAAAGGAATGGAAGATCACATCAGATTCCATTACAAGACTATTGTGCATATTTGTGTATGATGATGATAACTAGACGTACATACACACATTAGTGAATGATGGTTTGAATGGTTAATAAAACAAACCTGGAGGTATGCATCATCTTTGAGTTAATGATAGATTCTGATGCATCGTCGTAACAAGATCAAAATGATGATTTTTGTTACAATGAATATGGTGATGCATCGTCGTCGAAGATTAGTGTTGTTTGATTTTTGAAAGATGAATATGATTATTTCTGATACATCATCATTTTGGAAGATGAAGATGGTGACTTTTGTTAAAGATAAAGATTTCTGAAGATGAAGATTTTAGGGATGCGTCACTGTTTTGAATGATGGATTAATCCCGATCAAGTCTTATATTAGTATGTTAATTATCTAAAGTATGAAAGTATGTTGTATGGATATGTAAATTATAGTAAGTAGAAGGGCTAATTGCGCAAAAAACCCACAACTTGTCAGTTTTTCGTGATTAAAACCTCAAACCATTTTTCGTTGCATAGAAAACCACGAACTAACTAAAAATCAGTAAATCAAGGTTTTATCAATGGGTAACCGGTTGAAACCGGTTAATAATCCTACGTGGACCGGTAACTAACCTAAATTTTAATTGTTGAAACTGGTTGTCAAGTATTACACATCACTTAAACACCCGTTGATAATTTTTAAACGGAAATACATCATCAACGGGGGTTTAAATGATGTGTAATACTTGGCAACCGGTTTAACAATTAAAATTTATTTTACGTAGGTTATTTATCGGTCCACGTAGGATTAACAACCAGTTTCAACCGGTTACCGATTGATAAAACCTTGATTTACTGATTTTTAGTTAGTTCGGAGTTTTTTATGCAACGAAAAATGATTTGGGGTTTTAATCACAAAAAACTGACAAGTTAGAGGTTTTTTGCGCAGTTATCCCTAAGTAGAAGGACCTATTTAGTATTTAGGAATACATGAAGGGTTGCACCTTTTCATAAAGGTTGTGACTTTTCTGAAAGGGTACCACGAAGGGTTATGACTATTCAACGCACCCTTTAGATTATTATATATAGGTCCAATGTAATCATTTGTAAGTGTGATTTCATAAAGATTGTAAATAAAGATTATATTTTGTAAGTAAATCATGTGTATTTAGTGTAAGAAATCCCAACAATTGGTATCAGAGCAAAGAATTTTTCGATCCTAAATCGATCATCATATACCGTAAGGAAGAACAGGAAACAGTACGCAACAGTCTTAGAAATTCACCAGGGACGATTGTTTCAGAAACAACGTCAAGTAAGAGTAAGTGTAAGCAATTGATACGGGGCGGCCGAACATACGGTTCTACCACCAAACCGACATCAACGTGAAATCAATTTTGATTTCATCAGACCAGTAAGTGGTCATCACAGTAAGTCCGATTCCAGACACAGTAAGAAAAATCCCACTCAGAACCGTCGCAAACAAACAAGCAGTAAGCCCATCGCAATTTCACAGAAAGTAAACCCTAGAAATCGGATAGCATAGATAGAAAAGCCAAAATCAGAGAGAATAAACCTGATTTTGAAGCCAACCATAAGAAACCCCACGGTCAGAAACCACCGAACCTCCAGTTGCCACCACCAGAACCACCACCGAACGCCACCATCATTAGAGGCAACATTTAGGGTTCCAGAAATTCCAGAAATCGAACCATCGCAATCAACCGTCATCTACCACCACCAGAAACCACCAATCGCCACCATAGAACCATAACCGACGATTGATACATAGGCGTCGGTTAGGAATAAGGCAACAGAAAGGGGATAAGTTGCACCGGTTAGTAACAACGGTAGCATCACAGAAAAGGTGCATCACATCGGTTCAAGAAGGTTGCACCGATTCAAAGGGAGAAAGCAGAAAAGAAAGCATCGGTTCAAAGTAAGCACACTGGTTAGGAAGAAACCATCGCAACATTTCAGAAAAGGAACTTGCACCGTTTCAAGAGAGGAAGACAGTAAGGGAAAAAAGAAAAAAAAAACCTTGCACCGGTTCAAAGAAAAGAAGAAGCAGTAAGGGGTAAGGGACATATGAAGGAAATTAATCAGCCCAATAAGGAGCCCATAGAAATAAAGTAAGAGGAAGAAGCCCAAACAGTTTTAAAAGAAGGAGCCCATCAGGTTTCATCTTTTAATTTACACATCTTTTAATTTTATTATTATTATTATTATTAATTATTATTTTAGACAGAAAATTTTTAATTTATTTAAGATAATAGATTAAAAATTTTAATACTAGTCTGTTACAATTTTTCGTTAAAAAACGTAGAATTGTTTAATTGTTTAAAATAATAATTGTGGTAAGTATAAAAATAATAATAATAAGTAAGTAAGCAAGTAAGTAAGATACCAAGGAGTTACAAAAATCCGTGTAACACCAAATTTGGAGTAAGTTCAGTACGAGTACGTTAGACAATCGTGACCGGCCAGTTTGTCTAAAACCCGAAAGTTAGTGTTGTAAGAAACCTTAGTGTTTCTAAGTAAGTAAGATAACAACATAGTTTCACAGTAAGTAAGTAAGAGAAAAACCATAGTGGTTTTTCAAGAAATCCTAGTGTTTCCAAGTAAGAAAAGGAAAAATCATAGTGTTTTTTTAGAATCCTAGCATTTCCCAGTAAGAAGTAAGAGAAAACCACAGTGTTTTCAGAAACCTAGCGTTTCCCAGTAAGAAGTAAGAGAAAACCACCGTGTTTTCACAAACCTAGAGTTTCCCAGTAAGTAAGAGAAAAGTCGTTGTGTTTTTCAGAAACCTAGAGTTTTCCCAGTAAGCAAGTACGTGAAAATCATAGTATTTTCAGAAACCTTCGTGTTTCACAGTAAGAGAAACCATAGTGTTTCAAAGCAAGTAAGAAACTGATCAAACGATCAGAAGCACGAAAGTAAGAAGTAAGGTTATGATCACAAGAAAGTAAGTAAGCATCAAAATAATAAAATTCAAAACTATGGCAAGAGGAGAAGCATCTACACAAATACGTGAGCAAAATGTAACACTTCAATGCCCGAAACTAGATGAAACAAATTATACTGCCTGGGCAATCATAATGGAAACAATACTTAAGGCATATGATCTTTGGGAGACTTTAGATGCCACAGAAGATATAGATGAAAGAAAGATGCACACAACAAAAGCAATGATACTAACAACTTTGCCACAAGATATTTTAATGCAAGTTTCACAGTATGTAAGTGCGAAAGAAGTATGGGAGTCTATCAAAGTACGATACATGGGAGAAAACTGAGTTCAACAAGCACGCCTACAAACTTTAAGGAGCGAATTGGAAGCTTTAAAAATGAAGAATAACGAGACAGTGAGCAACTTTGCAGGAAGATTAGGAAGCATAAGAGGCAAGATCAAAAGTCTTGGTTCAAATATTAAAGACAAAGTACTCGTAAGAAAGCTACTGAACTCAGTCCCAAAGAAGTTTCTACCGATCGTAGCATCAATTGAACAATACTCGGATGTTAATAGCATGTCATTTGAAGAAGCAACTGGAAGAATAATAACTTTTGAAGAACGCCTCAAAAGTCAAGATGAACCACAAGAATATCACCAAGGAAACCTTCTAATGGCAACTACAAGAGTTCAACACCAAAGAAAAGGTCGAGGAAGAAACTTCAATAAAGAAAGAAAAGAACGTGAAAGAGGTACGAATCAAGAACGAAGCAAAACCAGAATGAGATGTTATGAATGTGGAGAATTTGGTCATTTTGCATATGAATGTTCAAAATGGAAAGGGAAAGACAAGAAGCAAGAAGCACATCTCGTCTATCTAAGCGAAGACGAACCTACATTGTTGTAAGACAAGAAGATCGTGATTAAGGGGGTGAATGATGGATTAATCCCGATCAAGTCTTATATTAGTATGTTAATTATGTAAAGTATGAAAGTATGTTGTATGGATATGTAAATTATAGTAAGTAGAAGGACCTATTTAGTATTTAGGAATACATGAAGGGTTGCACCTTTTCATAAAGGTTGTGACTTTTCTGAAAGGGTACCACGAAGGGTTAGGACTATTCAACGCACCCTTTAGATTATTATATATAGGTCCAATGTAATCATTTGTAAGTGTGATTTCATAAAGATTGTAAATAAAGATTATATTTTGTAAGTAAATCCTGTGTATTTAGTGTAAGAAATCCCAACATTGAAAGACGAAGATAATGATTTCTGATGTATCGTTGTTTCTGAAGACGGATTTGAAAATTTTTTGGAAGATGATGATTTCTGATGCATCGTTGTTTTGGAATACGAAGATGATAAAATTTTAAAAGATGATTATTTCTTTTTTATATTATTAAATTTGGATGTAGATTTTTTTTTAAATTTAGAATTATGTATAAATTATGGATCTTTAAATCTAAATATAAAAATAAAGAAATTTAAATTTTGGAAAAAAATATTATATACCCAAAATACCCTTGTGCGTTTACTTTTAAGTGCATCATGATGCATTAATCTAAAGACACATATACATCTAATCTAAGAGCTACTATTGGTTTTTTGATGCATAGAGGTATTCTATTGAACCCACCCCTATGTATGTATGTATGTATGTATGTATGCATGTATGTGTACATACATACATGTATATGTATACATACATACATATCTATACATACATATATACATATAAACACACACGTACACGTACATACATATATACATATACATACATACATACATACATACATACATATATGATTAACTTAGAGTCGTCAATTTTTATTATTAATTCAATTTTCTTTATTTGTGTGTTATCTTTATATTTGTTCTCAATTTAAATATTTTTTAAAAGGTTCTCGGGGAATCCTACCCGAATATAGTTCAGATCATAAAAATTTTATTAAATTAATTTCTAAGAACCAAGTTGTAAATTTGAATTTGATTGATTGATTATGTCTTTTAGGTCTATTTTGGTCTTTAATATGATATTTAAGAATTTATTTTAGGTTTGACTAAAAAAATTCATTTTTTTGTCATTTTTAGTAGCAATGTCTTTATGAATTATCAGAAATTTTTTTAATCACTTATAACAATATAGATTTGTGATAGTTAAATTGAATCACTGGTTTAAAATATCTTGCATCACGTATGTAATAACGATAAAAATATTTAAAACATTAATAACTGGTATTTGAACAGTTTGTGCAAAATAATATATTTGAATCAATTAACCAAATATTTTTAATCACATCTTGACTTTTTTTTCTTTTTTATCAACTTAAAATTATTATTTTTACAATTGACTTAACGGTTTTGCTTGTATAACGTCCTTTTATTGGTTCTTAGTGATTCTTAAATTTAAGAAATTTTTAATGATCGTTAGGGATCTCATCCATACATACATATATATCCACACACGTACTGTAAAAAAATATTTGAATGAAAGAGATAAATATGGACAAATCAGGAAATTTCAAGCACTTGTTTTAGAACTTTAATTTGATATAAAAGTTCATACGTGTTTCACAAAGTCATGTACGTTGGAAGCAATTTTCTATGCAACCAAAGCTAATTAAGGCAATTTCTTGTTATATAAGATGAAGTCGATCATTTTAATGAATTAAACACACGCATCGTTTTTATCTGTAAATGCTTAGTGTAATATAATTTGTTATTGATCGACAGTGACTCGTCACCAAAAACCTTTGATCGATCGATGAGGTAATTAAATTTTCAAACCTATTCTTCGAATTTTATACATAAGTACTACGTTAATTTATGTACTACGTAAGCTCGTGATTCTATTTTGTCCTTTTAAATTAGTTCATAATTTGAATAAATAGCTCGACTTCATTAGGCTATCAGTATAATCATAACATAATTGATGAAAATGTGTGTTATATATAGATACTTTGATATATGCACACGCATGAAAAATGACCAAATAATGGCAAACTCAGTTTATGTTAATTAGGTTGTAAAACATAGTATTGGTTAGTTAATTATGTGTCTTTTTTTAGTCATATGTATTATACACAAGAAATGTTCTTTTTATGTAGATTATGATAATTATATACGTTATAACCTAATAAAATGTGTGGGAGAGATGTTGAGAGATGGTTTGTAGTTTTGTACGATGCTAGTTCCGTGAGGAAGGATGACGGTATAAACTTCTAATAACAACGATAGTAATAGTAATTAATGATGATTTGCTTATATTTTAAAGAGTTTATTATGAAAAAAAAAAAAAGAACAACTTGATTTCATGTTTTATGTGTTTTCGTTCTTTTATGTTATTTTTTTTCTCATAAAAAAACATTGGGTTGATTTTTTCTTTTTGGTTTAGTAAAATTTGGCTATTACAACCCGCCTTTTCAGTTTTTAAAAACTCGGTTTACCAATTATAACCGGGCTCTAATAGTCAAATTTCACAAAACTTGGAAAAAAATAATAACTCGAGGATTTTTCTAGAAAAAAAAATAATACGGAGGGACGAAAACACAAAATCGTGAAAACATATTTAAAAATATAATTATAACAATAAAAAACCAACTTGTTTTTTACTCTTTTACAGTTTAGTTCATTCGTGTTTATTGTATTAATAAAATTTTCATTATTTGTTTTTTTTGGTTTTCAAATATTTACTTATTATAACCCAGTTTTTCTGTTTTTTGAAATCAATTTAACTATTATAACTGGGTTATAATAAGTTAATTTCCAAAAAATAGAATAAAATAGATAACTTAAGAATTTTATTGGTAAAAATAACAAGTGATTAAACCGTTAAAAAATTATAAAAAACATATATATTTTTTTCATAATAATTCCATACAAATAAATCGAAAGTAATATGGTTTGTTGTATGTTACGCTTCATTAATTTTGTTTCAGTTTTCATTCTATGGTCGATTCGTAGATTGAAATTACTTGAAACAACATGAAAACACTTTTAATATTATGAAACGTATATTTGATTATTCGTATTAAACCGTTCATTTTGTCACCTTATTATTTAAGATAATATAACACACATGATTTTATAGAATTTTGAATTCATTTTCATTAATGACGACGATTATTGATTAGATTTACTCCTTTCTTTCCTAATTAATTCTGGTTCGATGTAAGATTTGCAACTCACGTTATAGTATAGTTCTATAAATGTATAGTAAAAAGAGATTATGTTATACACTCCCTTTATTTAATTTCACTAATCAATACCTTTTAGCATTAATGTTCCGTTAATAACGTGTGATTCATATGACTCATATTAATTTTATTTAGCATATATACTCATGAATTAGTTGTATAACTAGCAAAACATAGAATTATTGTATAAAAATTGTGAGAAATCATATGATGAAATGCGTTTCGATATATATATGGTAATTGCATTTTTATTCGATAACCTTTGTTATTTCTTGATTTTTTTTTTTTTTTACAAAGTTGTTGTTTAATTTAAAAGAATGGAATTACTTGCAACGTTTTATATCTTCTAAAAATGTGTCATGATGTCATGGATATATAGCATTTATTTTTACTTTTTTTATTAAGGTTCTAATAATATTCGTTTCATGTAATGTAATTTGACAAAATCCACATAAATCAATAAAATGGACACTTGAGATTCATTAAAAAGGTCAAATGCAATAAGATATTTATAATTATTTATGTCTATAAAAATATTCTATATATAAGTATTATACACAGAGAGACATGCTAAAAGTTCATATAAAATAGTGCATTAGTAATAATATTAAATATTTGACACATTTATATATTTTATTATATATCTAATATGACGAAGGAGAATACCAAATGTCTATGTGTTGCTTTCATGTTTCATTTAAATTTGATATAATCATTTAAATTCAAATGAGATTAAATCAAATAATTATATTTCTACTTTTTTTTTAGTTTATATGTATTTAAAAACAATAATATTTGTATGTATTAATTTATAATCTAGGATTGATTATGAAAAAAAAAACAAGAAGTTTAATGTTTTTTATGATTCCATCCAAATTACATGCATTTTCTTAAAGAAATCTTCAGATTATGTTTTCTTTTTGTTTTCTGAAAACTTTTAGTTTTTCATAATAAACCCCTTTTTAAAAAAATAAACCAACATGCTCACTTTTTTTTCTGTAAAAAGTCTTCAAACTTGAAAAAATTTTAGAAAAAAAAAAGAAGATAAATTCTGAAAACCAAAAATAAAACAATAACATAGTGACTTTTTTTTAAGAGAAAACAAGATGGAGGGATGAAACCACCTTACGTGAAAACGTGTTGATCTTTTTTTCGTAATAAGCGCTGATATATATATGTGTGTGTGCGCGTACACATAAGAAATTATATATTAAGAATATCCACGGAATATAAGAGTAAATAAAAATGGTTAATTTAAAAAAAAAATTGTTTTTGTAAGAATTTATATATTAAGAATATCCACAACATACAAGGGTAAACAAGGTAGTATAAAAATAAAATGGTTAATATTGAAAAAAACTATCATTTTTTCATAGTTTTATCAATTTGGTCAATCAATATTGATTTTTATCATTTTAGTCTTTTACTTTATTTTTTGGTTTTTGAAACCGCAAAATTTGTTAATAGTGAGTTAGTGACCTGTTGTTTAGGTTTAAAAAACGATGTCACAGTTTAATTTAAGTTTTGTATTAAAAAAATCATCATATTTTCAATATTTTAGCAGTTTGATCCTTAAGACGTGCTTTCTATCAGAAAAATCAAAATTGTAAAATGATTTACTAAAAAATCTAATATAACTGTTTGTTTGATCATGTAATTTCTATATTGGATTCAATACGAAAAAAAAAATCATATCAGTAATCAAACTGATAAAAAAAACTAAAAACGTAATGGTGTGTTTTCGATATAAATGTGATGTCATTCTCTGTAACCTGAACAACAGCTTACCTGTAATGAATTTTATAGTTTCAATAATAAAAATAACATGATAACTAAAATGATAAAAAAATAACATTGAATAACCAAACCGATAAAACTGTAAAACCATGATGGTTTTTTTTAATATTAACACAAAATAAAAAGACAAAACCTTAGGCTAGGAAAGTGGTCATTTTTCCATCCTCACATCTCTCTAGTCACATCAATTTTTCTTTTTCCATTCATTTCATAAATTTATCTCATTAAAACCATTATAGTGGGCATCTGTCTCACTCAGAAACACACACAACGTCTCTCTTTCTCTCTCATTGTGTCTATCTTTATCTTTTTTACGACACCATGAAACGTTGTGTGATTTCATCGTTACCACTACGAGGATGGGGTGGTGTTCACCGCAACCCCGATGCCTTAATAGCATATTTCCCATGAGATTCATTGGCCCTGTTTAGTTAGAAAATATATATAAATAATAGACACTTTTTAGTAACTATTATTTTTTTACTTTTTATAAATAGTAACAATTTTTTACGACTATTTTAAACTTTTTATTTTTTAATTTACATATTTAGTTGATATAATTTGAGCTCATATACAACATAGTGTTTAAATATTTTACATTAAGTAAAATACTATAAAGTATATTTTATTGATTACATTTATACAACATGTAATATTTATTGTTTTATAAGTATTTATTTTTTAGAATATTGTAATAACTTTATGAATGCATAAAATAATGTTTTATATACATATACAGATTAAATTAATTTTAGTTTTAATATGTATGATTTATATTAAAAACACATAAAATATAGAAGATAAGCACATAAAATATGGAGTCCTAAAGAGCAACACATTATAAATATGGTGCTCTTTTATTTATTGATTACCTATCAAATGGATATTGTCAATAAATTTTATTTACGTAAAATGTAGGTAGACCAAAAATTAAAATATATATATATGTTAATTATTTAAAAATATAAAATTTACTTATTATTTTTTTAATTTATAAATAGATATGAATTGTAGCTACTTTTATGTGACATTTAAACTTTTTATTTATAAATTTATATATTTATATTGATATAAACACATATCGTTTTTTTTTTTTTTGAAAAAGATATATCGTGACCGGTTTCGTTGTAAAAGTATAAAATTCTCATCTTTATGATATTATTTTTTTGATCTAAAAAATAATCATATTAATATATTTTAATTTTAATTTTGAAAAAAATATGATTTTTTTTTTTGCTAATATCAAATGAATCAAAAGTTGGCAGAGATAAAAGCAAAGGACTGGAGTTTATTAACGATGGCAACTGTCCAGCTATTTCTCAATATTACAATTAAACAGTACAAGGTTGGTGATTCTAATTCGATTTGGGGTTCTTGATACTCAATATGTATAGTATTCGATTTTGGGTTGGATATATTCTTTGTTCAACATCGATTGATGACTGAATTTCATCAGGGTTTATCCTTTTACACTCAATAGGGTTATCGTTTTGTGTTTATTAGCGTTCATCTTGTCAACTTTTTTAATCTTTATGATTCAATGTACATTAAAACTATATTGTTGTTGTTGAACTTCTTCAATATGTATTAGTAACAGGGTATAGTGAGGTTCAAAGGATAACCTAATATTTTTTTAGAGAACATGAGGAACCACCATACATGTAATGCACAATGCCTAATGTGTTTTATTGAACTTATATAATTACAAGGAAAATTATGCATCACATGAGGAGATCATTATGCACAAAATTCATTCGTGTGATGCACAAACCCTCTGTGTGATGCAAAAATTTGTCGTATAACACACAATCTTCCCATGTAATGCATCATCCTCCCTGTGATGTAAAGATTGATTATTATTAATTTATTAATTTATTCTATGGTAAAATTGAAAAAAATTGGCAATAGTAAAAACATTGACATTAGCAAAAAAAATCCTACTTTTTAAAATTAAAGTAACATTTAATATGATTAATTTCTAGATCAAAGAAATTATACCATAAAAATTTTATACTTTTTAAAACGAGACCGTTCACGATATATATTTTTCAAAAAAGTTTTACGTGTTTATTTTTGTAAAAAAACGTTACTCAGATGGACATTCAATATTTCATTTTGAGAATATTTAATGTCGAAGTAAAATTATATATCATATATTGAACATTGCATATTAGGTGCGGTTACTAATGTATTATATATATATATATGTGTGTGTGTGTGTGTGTATGTATGTATATATATATGTTCAACACTGCAGTTTGTGTCTGCATGTATATTTAACATTAAATTTTTTAAAAATTGTGAATAGTATTGTAATTTATTAATCGAGATTTGATATTAATATTTAATATTTATATTTATATAGATCGATCAGCCCTGTCATGATTTATTTTTTTCGAAAAAAAAATTACGCGCTATATTTTTTTTTAAAAGAAGTTATTCAGATGTAAATTCAAAATACGATAGTGGATTATTGAATCTCGAAGCATAGTAACACTATAAATCGTATATTCTACATTGCATATACTTACATACATACATACACACACACACACACACACACACACACATATATATATATATATATATATATATATGTGTGTGTGTGTGTGTGTGTGTGTGTGTGTGTGTGTGTGTATAGTATATCATATTAAAAAAGAGTAAAAATCATAATCAAAATTGGTGGTCAAACTGCTTAGACTAGAAACTAAAATTATTTTAATGTAAACTGCATATTTACGATCTTATCCTTAGTGTTATTTTATAATAATAAAATCTATATTGGTTTTACAGTTTTACACCAAATTAAAGTTCTGTAATGATCTCAAGAGTGTGCGTGTGTGTGTGTGCATATATATATATATATATATATGTATATATATATATGTATATATATATATATATATATATATATATATATATATATATATGGGTGAGTTCAATTGAGAACCTCTATGCATCGAAGAACCTTGGAGAACCATAATGCATCGCTAGAAAATCGTAATGCATCACGTAGAAATCGATGCATCACGCGGGAATTTGATGCATCACGTGGAAATAATGATGCATCACGGGGGGAATTGTGATGCATTTGTGGTGGTGCATGGAGGTTCTTCAAGGTTCTTCGATGCATGGAGATTCTCCATTGAACCCACCTCTCTCTCTCTCTCTCTCTCTCTCTATATATATATATATATATATATATATATATGTAACACCTCAAAATTATAAAACGCTTAGGTAATAACTAATTACGATAATTGGGTTATTAAACATAATGCTTTGTTATAATTAGTAGCATTATATTGAATTATTAAATAAATGCAAATTGTAGTAATATGTTAGTATTTTAGAAAATAAAAGAATTGTAGGAGGTATGTGTTTTGTCAATGTGTGTATGTGGGGGGGTTGGAAGTGGCAAGAAGGCCAAAGCCTTCTTTTCTCCCCTTTTTCTTTATGTTGGTCGACCAACACCACACACCACACACATATTCACTCATCTTTTTGGTTTCAAAGAGGAAGAAGAGAGAAAGAGGAGAAGGTGAGTTAGGGTTTGGAGGTTCCATCATTTTGGCTAGGATTTTGATGGAGATTGAAGCCTCATCAAAGATATAATCGTTTCCATTCATCTTTGTCTTCTTCATCCTCTTCATCTTCCCCATTTCCTCATTTTGGAGCAAGAAACCCTAGATGGTAGTAATGGACTCAAAAATCATGTAGTGGTTAATATTTATGGTTTATAACCTCATTTGAGTCATTTATTCGTAATGTGTTGGGTTGAGTTGATGATTTGAGTGAAAACCCAAAATGGAGCTTCATTTAAGCTCTAATGGTGTATGAGATGGGTTTTAGTGTTTTGCATATTCCATATGATATATTATGGTCCAAACATATTATTTATAGCAATGGAACTAAATGGAAGCTAGTATGAACTCAATTGGAGTTTTGAAGGCTCGGTTCGGGTTTTGGTCGTTTAGAACCCGTTTGGAGTTCGCATGAACTCCATGAAGCAATAAATGCTATGTCATGGTGTAATGTGTTCGGAAAATGTTTAATTGTATTAATAAAGTGTCTACATGAGTTGGGAATCACAAAATATGTGCAAGAACTCAAAAATGGTGTTTTGAGGCTAAACCGCACGCCAAGTGTTCGGTGAAATGCCTCAACGAGTTCACAATCGTTTTTGGATTGGGTTTCAATGTGTAAACATAGTTGAATGTCTAAATATAGCTTATATGTGTTAAATAGTGCTATGGTGTTGATTAGAATCGAGTCCAAGCTCATTTGGAGCTCGGTGTTGCCGGTTGGAGTTTTCGGTCGTTCCGGGACTCGTTTGGAGTCCGTATGAACTCCAACGAATCATGAAATGTTAAATCATTATGTTTTTACGTTTAGAAGTGTTTAAGGGACCTTATTATGCTAATTATATGGTTGGCAAAGTCCCTTACGAATATCGGAAGCATTTGTGGAGGTTTGAAGTGAGTGGGAGCCATTTATGGCATTTAATGAGCTGATGGACGAAACCAGGAGGTAGGTCGCGGTGCTACCCCCCCTGGGTCGCGCCATGACCAACTTTCTGTCCAAGAATTGTGTTTTGGGTGTTCGGGGGGTCGGTGCTCGGGTCTTATGCGTCCAATACACTTCTAAATTAAGTGTTTAAAGGGTTTGAGGGCCTTTGATCCATCCCGGAACTTGTGAGGCCCCATATGGACTTAGTTCTTTCGGTTTGATGTCCAAATACTCTTAGGCCACTCTTAGGGGCTTATATGGTGTTCGGGGGCTTACGGGTGCGTGTTATGAATGCTTTTAGGTGAATCGAGTCGAAAGGAGCTTGATTGCAAGCTTTAGCCATTCTTGGGGCTAAGGTGACTTCGTTGGAAGGCTTGGGAATCCTATAAACCGATCACTGTGAGTTCTAGCATTAGTGTTACATAATGTTCCTGTATATTGCTATTTTCCCTGTTGAACATATTGTTGAGCTAATTGTTGATATCTTGATAGTAGTAGCATATTTACCCTCAATTTTGATATGTTGATTTCTCGAGCACATGTGAGGCACCTTGGACCTCCTCCTACTTGATATGTTGAGTTTATTGTCGATAATCGATAGTAGTTGCATAAGTACCCTCAATTCTCACGTGTATGGTTCTTTGGGCTTATGTGAGGCACGTCGGGCCTCACTATATTTGATAGGCTTTGTGAAGTCATACCTTGTTGAATACTTTGTGGAGCTATTTGTGGACATATTGATAATTGTTGCATACTTGATTTCGTTTCTTTTACGTATGATGTATTTGGGCATATGTGAGGCACCTTGGACCTCACCATACTTGATATGCTTC